>LOEQ01003456.1:81075-102691 GCA_001685075.1 Bramus lutescens
CATGGAGGCTGAACACTGTGTACATAATAAATAAATCTTAAAAAAATAAAATAATGTATGAGAGAAACTAATAATAAAGTACATGGAGCATCTAGTTTCAAAAATTCTGAAACTATCATTGTAACTTGCACATCTTAGAGCATGTGTTGTCTAGAACTCCGCCCCTGGTTTGAAATGTGGAGTTTAGGCCAAGTTCCTGCCAGCATATCAATCACTTCCTCCGCCCCTTGATCCCAGAAAAAGGATGTCAAGAGAGAGTCCTGCTTCATAAGGAAGGGCATCAAAGAAGTAAAGCAATTTGGTAGAATCCTTGTAATGTTATGCTTGGCATATGAAGGAACTGATATGTATTAATATAATTTCCATTAAATATCATAATGCCAACTATTCTGAGGTATGCACTAACCATATTGAAGACAGAATTAGGAAAGCCATTTTCTGGAGATTTCTTAATGCACTAGGAAAAAGTAATACCCTCTTGACCAATTATTTCTATACTTGACCTTTTAAAAATTTTATACTGATCTCAAGTCTGAACAATTGCCAGCCTGATTGAAGCAAACACCCCCCCCACACACACATACACATACACACACAACTTCCTATACAAGTATATGAGCATAGCTTCGTGAAGACAAAAAAAAAGATTTGATATATGGTTGGCTATTTTTCATTTGGTATCCCTGGGATTTTCCCAATCCAAAGCAATAAGCCTGGGGATACTATAAAATGCAGCAGCCCATAGCTCAGAAACAAAAATCAGCCAACAAACAGATGTTAGTCCCAAGACACTCACCTGCTAATACGAGCAAACCACACTGGGAGGGGTGAGAGGGTGGGGCAGGTGGGGGTAGGCAGATACCATGCTCCTAGGAGGAATGGGAGTGTGGAGCGGGGTAGGTGGGTACCATGCTCCTAGGAGGGTACCATGTTCCTACAGCATCGTTGAGAAACAACTATGTGCAATTTCTTCATAAAGCCTGGTTAGGTGGGGTAGATGTACAAGGCCCAGAGTTGAGCATTTGGCAAATATTCTTCTGAATGAACAACCAAGGTCTTTTTTAATGTTTCATCTTCATAACTTAACACTCTTTCCTTTCATCTTACTTCACTCCAACTTTTCCTGAATTTCCCTTCAGTTTTATGATGTAAAATAGATTTTTTTTCTCCCATGCTTTGAGCTATGTAGAGATAGTAGACAGTGATAATGATATCTCTGAGTGCGTCTTTCATCCAGATGACCCATAAACTGGATGTCAGAGACTACACCACTGACCAACAAATTTCATTCTCCAAAGCAATACAGAAAATGTATGTCCTAATCAGAGATATTCATTTGTATAATTTTTTTTTCTGTGAGCTAGAAACATATGGACTGAAAACAACACTTACTTTTGTTCCATAAAGAGAGGATCAAAGAATTCTGTTGTGATTTTGTTGGCATACAGGGAACAGCCTGTCATGGAGCACAGACCTAAAAAACACCAGCAGGTACTGCAGTCAGAGTCCGTGTCATTGACACCCTGAAGCACCTTGTTCGGTGGAAGTCATTATTTACCTGACAATATGAACACTATCCCAGCCAAGCAGGCAAGTTTTGCTTTGGCTTTGTCTGAGCCTCCAACTTTGGTACACTTCATTCCAAAGAGTGCAAAGATGGAACCGAAAAAGCCCAGGCTGACCGCAGCGATCATCAGTCCTCTGCAAGCCTGGATGTAGCCTGTAATCAGAGCAGGTCGTTTATGTGAAACAAAGGATGCTCAGCTCTCCAGAGAGAAGACCTCACTTTCTGTTGTCGCTCGGGTTGGGTGTTACATTGTCTTGGGGGCTACACAATGGGGGTGACCCCATGAGTTAAGGTATGCTGCCTTAACTCATGGGGTAAGGCTGGCGAGGGAGGAAAGCCAGCAAATCTACGTCAAGTGCCTGTTCTCTGTCATGCACTTTGAGGCTTGCTTTATGCAGAGGCTCTGGCTATATCTCTAAGTCAGTCCTGCCCTTAGTAAGGAAGAACCTCAGGCGTACAGAAGCGCTGTGATTTCCTGCAGATGAGTTAGCCATGCTATACAGGATCCCACCCTGGAGAGGACTGTGAAGTTCATGCCCCACTGCTTCTTGTTCTAACTCCTTAGTGTATCCACCTTCTCAACAGACACTGAGGCGAGTCTGGAACTACAAAATTAGAATGTTTATAACTGGGCAGCAAGATGGCCCCAGGGTCAAGTCTCCTGGTATTAATGGAACTGTATATATGAGACTAGCCAGCATGTGTTAGGGGCCCACGGCGAGACTAAGAATTATCTTTGTGGCACCTTGCTATTGTTAGGGTGGATATAATAAAGTTGGGCTTAAGACAACATTGCCTACTAGAAAAGTAATTTATAATTAAGTCAGCTGCTCGCATATAAATGAGAGCCTTGTGCTACTGAGCTTGTTCCTACTGAACCATTCATGTTCACAGTCACGGATTTTATTTGCATAGCTGGGCTGGTGATAAACTTCAGCAGGGCTTTGGGCCAGGCCTCGAGCCATTCTACATGAACAGAATTCAAAGCGACACCCCATATTCCCAGACAGCCCACTTGGTCTCAATCGAAACAACGCCTTTCTCTCTGACGCAGCGAGAGGGGCACACACCGGTCGGCAAATGTACTAAGCAAATGAGCACACACAAGGTTTACTTTGGGAATGAAGCCTTCTAATAAAAAAGAATTAAAAAAAAAACCTTAAGTATCAACATAAGCAATAGTCATCTATCGTTATTGCGTATTTGAGCAAAGCCAATGCTAATTAATAGTAGAAAACTAATAGTTAGAACTTTGTGGAGTAAATGTTGGTGGCCTCCAGTCTGTACTTCTCTGGAAGAGAATTTAAAGTGTAAATTACTGTTACTAAGACCCATGTTGCAAAGCAGTTCTTTCTACCCAATGTAACACACCCTGAACCCCCATAAACACTGACAGCCACAGCAAGGCCCTTCGATTTTAGGGTGTGAAATTAATTTCACTAGGGTGGAGGTTGCCAAGAACAACAAGAGAAGCTTATTTTAGTGATCTGGGATCATGGAGGATTCTTTTGTTAACAATAATGGTGCTGCAAAACTGTCTAGGTCTCTGCCACTGAATACTGAACCAACTCTCTTTTCAGCTTCAGCCCGAGTCCTCTCAGCACAGCACAAAAGCAGAAGCGAGACTTCTCACCGCCTCCCAAAGTCAGTGACTGCAAGCACCAGCAAACGTGGCTCCCTGTGCACCACAGTATCTAAGACCAAAGAGGGTTGCGTCTAGCTTGCTCTGAGTGCCAACACTAAACAACAAAAAAGAAGGAGAGATGCACACACACACACACACACACACACAGGCAGGCACACACATAAGACACACACAAGCGCAGCAATATCCTTTATCAGTCTGGGATGTGCTTTGCTTCAAAACTCTCACGAAACCACAAATAATCCTAAGCTCTATTTATACACCGCCTTTGCAATAAATACATGAGAAAAAGTAAGATTGAGTACAGAAAAAATTAATAGCAACTATGAAGCTGGGCTTGGGGAACACAGGCCTATAATCCCAGAACTGATGATGGGATGGGAGGATGATGAACTCAAAGCTAGTCTGGGCTCCATGGTGAGACACTGTTTCAAAGAAAGAAGAAAAATGGAATAGTTAGGTAAAACATAATGATTAACAATTTATTTGAATAAAATGTACCCATAACTTCTGGATTATTCAATTTTGGAGTTTTTCATTTGTTGACCATAGGCCATCGAAACCCAGGAAACTCCCCTGGGAAAAGGGAAACTTCGATGCGGAATATTAACTTAGAAAAAGACAGGAACAAGCATGCCTTTATTAGGAACTGTAATCTGCAGTTGCTCCTGCTGTCTTACGGGCTTTCTCATGGGCAGATGGATGATGGTCTGAAATCTACCAAGGGCTGAGTTACAGTCTGATCATTGAGAGCAGGTGACGAGTTTCCCTGCATGGGAAAGTCTTAGAATACCAGTCCAAGTCAGTCAGCTTGAAGGCAGGGAAAATCTCAGTAGACTTTACGCCTCAGAGACAGTTTCCCCCAGAATCTCTCCTTCTAAAGTCCCCTCGCTGACCTTCTAAGCACAGATGCCAGAGAGAAGGGGGACAAGGAAGCTCTCATCCTGCTTCACTATGGTCCTTCTCCAGTGCTACCCAGTAACCTGGTGTGCAGGGCAGTGCACTTCACCCTGGCTCTAGAACACTAGCAATAATTTACTGAGTTTCTGCACACACTAAAGGCAATAGTTGGCCCGATGTCTCTGTAATGGGGAGCCGACATTCCCAGACATGGGGAAAACTCCCCTGTGACCCTGCCAGCCGCGAAAGGAACTGTTTGTGGTGTTTGTTAATTAGCCTGAGGTTTGTAACCTGGGGCCTGCCGCTCCTTAGAACATCCAGATTCCCAGGCCTGTAGGTCCAGCAGACTTGCAGAGTTTATCTTTCGCGAGACAGACCTCTCCACCCGTCTTTTAACAGCTCCTGGGGGCAAACTTAGAAGTTCCACCATCAATGAGGTGGTAGTAAAACCTAGCCAAGGAGGCCATTATTTCTGACAGGCCTAATTTACGGGCACCGTTAATAGCTAATTAACACATTGAAGTGCTGAGGCATGAAATGTATTTCACTTGGAAGTTCTCAAGGTATAATTTATGGTTCTGCAAGAAATGGCAAAAGCCCCCATTAGCAAAAATGGATGGCACATGGTTAAAAATAACTGAAAAGAAGTTCAGGGTTAGCAACAAACAAATCGCCCGCTTCGACAACGGCGAGATTTTCAAACAATAACTTGGACCAAATGGATTCTGTTGCAGGAAACCTTCAAGGTAACCCTTAAAAGTTAAATGTCTCCTCAATGATATGTCCTTTACTTTCAGTTTCAAGTCAGAAGCATTAGCAGCCGTGTTCAACTGGAAAGAAACCAAGCCTGTCTTACACGAGCAGCTTGGTGTGTTTGTGCAAATAGTGGACGAGGGAAGGTGGAACACAGAATGTCAGCCCTCGAGCTCCCATTTATACAGGGGCCTTTATTGCCGATAGATCTCCCCGCATTTCCGTTTCTCATGGGAAAACAGGAAGAGTCGGCATGGAAGTGAGAGACCACCAAAAAATCCCTCATTCTAGGCAGATGTAAGAGCCTGCGACATAGAGACGTCTACGTGTCTACGTCGTAGTGACGTAGCCCGCAGTCTGCAGTCTAGACGTTAGCTTTGCCGCACCTCTTGTTTCCCAAAGGGAAATCTGGGAGCAGCACCGAATCCTCCAGGGGATGACAATGAGATCTCTGACTCCAAAAGGGGTGTTCTATTGAGAAGAACACACGTTAGCAAGAGTCACCAGCCTTCTCTCTTGGCATTCCTGATCTGGAGTCTATGCATGAGTTAAGCAGGGGAGATGGGCTGTTCTGGGCAGTAGACACCGAGTGAGGTGACTTTCTCCTTTCACCTCAAAGATCAGGCCCAGTGCCTAACATACCTGCCCTGGAAACCCGAGGTGGAAAGAAGGCAGGATTGAGATTTGGGGGAAGGGTGCTTCTCTGGAAACTTCCACTTGAGGTAGGGGAGGGGAGATCAACTCCTTTTCATATGAAAAAAAGAGTGATAGCTGAACCTTCCTGGGAGATAGAGAAGTTTATTTGAAAATGTCCTAGTGCACACAGAGGGTGAAGGCACCAAGGGAAATACTGATGTCGTGATTACATCATCATTTTCAAAGTTCAGTATGGGAAAAAATGACATAATAAATTTGGACAAGCAGTGGGCTCAGATTGCACCAAGGAATCAAGGATTCACATGCAAAAAAAAAAAGAAACAATACAACTCCTGTCATAAGATATAAATGGACAAAAGAGAAAAGAAATGGCCAGTAGTGATAAGCTTCAGTGGTCAGACTTACGGGGAGTAAGGGGACCACAGATCTAATGTGTTTTTCTGAGCGGGAACAGCACCGAGAAAGTGGCAATGCAGCTGTCCCTGTTTCTTGGTGGAACGCAATCTGGCAGCGTGAACTGGGCACTAAAACGCTTGTTCTTCTGGTCTGACGGTCGAGCAGGGTACAGAAATCGGCATGCACAGGAAGAGGTGAATATGAAGGGCTCCAGGAAGGCACTAAGAGCAGGGGGAAGTTGGAAGGGGGCCAGTGTCCACCAGGACTAAATGGCTGAGTGAACCTGTCTCTCCAGACCAATAAGAGCTATGCAGCAGCTAAAAAGCTTTTTCTATCTGCACCGACTTCAAAGGTGTTGTTAATTAAAAGCATTGTGGGACAGGTCATTTTTGTTTTTTTTTAATATCATTTTCTAATCACAGGAGACTGCCCACTTTGCATATACGCATATATGGGTGGCATACATATAACACACTCTATTCCATGCCGGCCTAACTCAAGGTCTTGATAATGAGAACTGTGCCACATCCTCCTCAGCACGCAGCCCGCATCACAGAAAGTCTCCACAGCAGACACACAGACACAGCAGCGAAATCCCACATTGTGAAACCCATGTTCCTGGATGTACACCTCAGGAACAAGAGCTTGTCTGTTGTCTCCTGAATGTGCTCTCTGCTGAGCGCAGGCAACTCAATGGTAATGTGTGCCATAAACAGTGTTCCAGCCAGTTATTTTATACAACAGGGCCCAGTCCCGGGTGCCACCCTTCTGCAGGCAGGCACCTATCCCCTTAGACCAACTTCCATCAAACACTGAATTGAGCAACAGTTTGCTTTTTGTGGCAAAGCACTGTCTTAGGGGAATCAAGTCTTCTATTTACCCAGCTATGCAAATAAAATTTGCAAGAGGAATAATAGAGAAAAGGAAAACACCTCAAATCTAGAAGCAATGCAAACCGCTGGTCTTAAATTCCTGACAGAATCCTTTTAGTGGCGTTTAAAATCCTGGAATATCCTAGAACGTGAGCAAGCATTGTGCTGGTGCCGAATTGATTCTATGTTACTATCTATCTGGAAAAAACAAACAAACAAAAACAAGCTAAGAAGACCCAGAATGCGCGCACAAAGCTTGGAAGTGTGTTCACTTGTTCTACGGACTCGTGCTGGCCAACATTCCCTGCCCTCCGCAGCCACTTCATGCCCGCAAAGGCAAGGGCTATTTATTTTCCTGAAACTTAGAGGAAGTATTAAGCTCAAGCCATCAAGTTTGTAGGAGGGATTTTTAGATACACAACAAAGAAACTTCAATACGTTTTTTTTTTCTCCACTCCTCTGTGCCTGGCTTTTCAAAGAATCAATGAACCGCTAAAGGGATCTTAGGGCGAGCATTCATGGACCTCAGGGGTGTCGTTTTAATGAGAATCAGATGGTGGTGGTGGGGTGGCAAGCCTCAATGTCCCGACAGTCCCAGACAGACACAGGAATAGCCTTGTCGCTCCCGAACCACCCGAATTGATCCTATTTGCTTCCCCTCCAAGTGTTCCCAGCTTCAGAAGACTCCCCACCGGACAGAGGGCATCGTAGACCCTCCCCGGGGGCAGAGCGGGGACCTCCCTCCCTCCCGGGGGTTCCCTTGACGGGTTCCTAAGAGGACGCGCAGGAATGGGACCCGACGGGATGCAGACCTTCCAGCGCCAGCATGGAGGGGAAGTCCTTGCAGTTGGCGACACCAGTGGAATCGGTAACGCACATCTTCCATAGGTTGGCAAAATAGGTGGCGGTGGTGATGACCGTGCCGTCGATGGTGGACACCTTCCAGTAGTCGGTGGGCAGTGTGGAGGACACCAGCACCCAGCCCGAGATGGAGACCGTGAAGGCAACGATCTCCAAGGCCGTGCTTGCCATGCCGCCGCCTGCAACCGCTCTCCCGTTTGCTCCCACTCGNCTCCGCCCCCGGTCACCGCCTCCGTCCCGCCCACTGGGCACCAGAGGGCGCAAGCGGACCCGCACTCACGCCCCTGCCTGCGCGCAGGGCGATTTGGGGCTCATCAACCTGAGTTCCTCCCAGCAGCTGGTCGGCTGCCCACAGTTGCAAAGCCCTCAAGGCAGCGCGCTCCTGGGCCCAAGGTCCCCGAATCTCCCACAGACGAGCCGCGGAAAACGGCTTTTATTGGAGCTGTCCAGGGACAAGCAGATGTGGACAACCTGCTGCGCCTCCCACCGACCCAGCCCTACAGGTGGCAAATAGCTTGGCTCACTGGGTACCTTGTAAAAGCAGAGCAGAAACAGCTTTGCTGTGCCCTGAAAGGACACGGTATGGAAACGCAGCCTCGCTTTGCTGAATGCTAATGGCCCGTGTGCCACGCTTCTTTGAGTTGACCCTGTTTGGCTAATTAAGGAGGGAGTGTGTACTGGGACTGAAACTGGCCTTGCCTTCAAAATTCTGCAGCTCTTTTTGGCCTAGTGGTATGCGGAAAGTAATAATCAAACGCTGTGTCGCTCCGACCTATTTTCCAAGGGAGCAGAGTCTCCAGCGAGCCCAGTGAGGGCATTAGCGGTGGCGCGGCCTTTTGACCTTTTGATTCAGCTGCTGTCGGTTTGGGGAGTCTGGTCTGTGAAGGGAGGATTCTGAAACAAGGGATAGACATCCATATATATCTTGTTCAACTGTGTGTGTGTGTGTGTGTACGTGTGTGTGTGTGTGTGTGTACGTCTACATGGCCTATGAGTGCAGAGACCATAGAGCAACCCCCCACGTTATCGACTTTGTTTTTGACGGGACTCTCTCTAGCTGGGGCCTAAGGCTTTCAGATTGGGCTAGGTGGCTGACCAGCGAGTCTTAGGGATCGACTTTTCCCTGCGTCTCTCCTCAGCCCTGAACCACCATCAGCTAATTTTATGTAAATACTGAAGTCAGGTCCTCAGGGCTGGACAGCGATTGCTTTACCAATTGTATTATCGCCCTCGTCAACCTTGGTTTCATGTGTTTGTGTGTGTGTTTGTGTGTGTGTGTGTGTGTGTGTGTGTGTGTGTGTGTATGTCGGTCAGAGGTAGACATTAGATATCAACCTCTATGGCTGTTCGCCTTATTTTTTGAGGCAGGGTCCATCAGTAAACTAGGAGCTTCACCACTTTGGCAAACACCTTTCTCTGCCACCCTCCCCCATGGTTTAAGATGCATGTCGTCTTTTGCAGGGGTGCTAAGGATCTGAACTCAGGTCCTCCTGCTCCGATTGAGCCCTCTCCCCAACCCTTACGGGCTCCTCCACCTTTCCCGCACATTTGAAGAATAAACTCATTCATGCCCATCTTTTCTCTGCTGTCTTAAGATAAACACAAAGACCAACGTGTCCTTCCAGCTCCTGAGGTCGCAAATCTGGGCATAAACGAGAGAACAAAGACACTGCCTTCATTATGGGCTTATTATTGTCCACTCAGAGTTCTTGCAGTTCTGTGACCTTTCAGGATCCATTTCTTGCCAAAAGTAACCAAAGGTCTAAACCATAAAATCTGTCAGCTGTAGACAAGCGAGTTCCTCACTGAGTTTCACAATCTCCGTGCAAAGCTAGGTCGGGCCCATTGTGAAGAGCGTAACTGTCTTGGTGGCTTTTATTCTTCTGTAGTTTTTAACCAAATGAAACATGTCAAAGTCTGAAATGACGGGTTAGCAGTGGAAATGGACCTGAGGGTGGCGTGGCCAGTGGGAGGCAGACATCTTGATCCTCACTTACTCCAGTGTGTCAGTACAGGTTCACGGGTGAGTCAAACTGAAGAGCAAAGTCTGCAGAGCCCTTTGCTTCTCACCTCTTGTCTACTCACATCAGCTCCCCTCCAAGAGTGAGTGCAAAGAATCCTCTCTTTCTTTTCTGCCACGAAGTACTCCCATCTCCGGGTCCCGGCCCTTTGTCAGAGTTTTGTGTCAAATGTCTGAATCCCATTCCTGATGCAAGTTTGTTTTTTTGAGCTTGCACATTCTCTGTGAAGTTGGTTAAATTTAGTATTATCAAATTTATAATTTTGTCCTTGTTCACAGCCTCTTTGCTGCATCTTGCAGATTAGTTAACTCTGTCTGGTTTTTAATTGATAGGACACTGCCTTTTGACACAAAACGATGCTTAGAGTTGTGGCCACTAGGTCTCCAGTAGGTCTGTGCTTCCCGAGTGATTGGTTATAAATTCCACTGTTTGGATCCAAAAGCACACTGTTTTAGAGATATAACTGTGGGGAAAAACATGGTTTCTTGCTTTCTCTCTGAAAGCTGAGAGTATAAAGTACTTCTGCCTACTGTGCTTGGGAAAAACAATCCACCAGCCACGAGCTATGCAAACCTAGCTTTAAGAAGCAAGAGATTCTGAATCCCCTGGAAGAACTCCATGCAGCCCCTGACCCTGCCTTACCACACCACTCACTAATGAAGCCACAGTCTCCAGGGTGGCCTGCCAGGTGGCAGTACTTTCAAAGCTCCCAGGGTGAGCCACTCTTGAGCCCAGCTCCAGAGGGCGGAGACTCATGAATATGTATACAAACAGTTTAACACACAGATGCGCTGTAGTAGGAAGAGAAAGATTAATCTCTGTGTTGAAAATTTAAAAATAGAAATATTCTATTATTGTAGAGATTGCAACACATCGTTTCCACTTAAAACAAGTGGGAAGTGCAAAAAGCGCAAATTGTGGCTTGGATGCGGCTGCCCTTACTTCCTTAGCCAGGGTCGTCACGCCCGTGGACTCCACTGATGCTTCTTTCTCTTTTGTTCTTTGCCCTCCCTGTCTTTGAGATTGGACAGCGTCACACACCCTAGACCACATTACACGTGCGCTGTAAAAAGTTACATTTTTGAGCGCACGGAAATGGAAAAATACTTTCTATAATGTCTAAAGCCCAGTCTGTAATGAATCAAGCATTTAGTTTAGATGTCCTATAACTTAAGCTTTCAAAACATTGTAGTCAGAAGAAGGCGGAAGGTGTTATAGAGTACTGTGTTATCCAGCATAAAAAAAAATTGTACAGAAAATGAAGATGGGCTGCGCAGAGGTTATTTTAAAAAGAAAGATAAATGTCTTGTTTCTGACTGGATGGTGGTCGCGCCCGCCTTTAATCCCAGCACTCGGGAGGCACTCCGTCCGCCTAGAGACACTCAAACTCCTGTCGGACCAGATGTTCAGCTAGTTATAGGACAGGCACCACCAAAGCTACAGAGAAACCCTGTCTCAAAAAACAAAACAAAACAAAAAAAGTCTTGTTTCTATGTTAGACCATGTAGTCCCAAATAACCTTTGCAGTTAACCTGCAAAGCAGTTTACAGAGTGCTTTCAACTGACAAACACTTCCTTATTTTCGGTAGGATTTAGCTCGCTGACACTTTGTTTAATTCTTCATAGCACACTGTCCTTAAGAGTAAAAGTGAAGTCCTCCAGAAAATCCGATTTATTCCGTGTAACATCTTAATCATAACTTGTTTAATACAAAGCACCCTTTCTCACTACGATAAGCAGTAATCACTGTACGAACGACAAACTCTGCTGGAAGATACTCTGTGCCCTGGAACACATCATCCATTCCACTTCTGACACTTCAGCATTAAAAGCTGTTTGTGTGGTATTTTACTATGGTCATTCAGGGAAAATAGAGGCTCCCCTCACTTCCATCCCCACCCCCAGCCCCAGTTGTTCAATGGGAGTGAAAACCAGTTTGGCCAACTGAACGGGAGATTTACAGAAACTCTTTACTTGAGATTCGGTTCCTCTGCCAAAGAACACAGGTGTGCCTTTGAACACAGCTTAAGGATTTTCTGAGCATCACGTTTGGTTTCAGTATACATTAGCTCCTTCCTAGATTCTAGTGAGCGAGCACGCTGGTAATCAGCTGGGAAGAATGGAAGCCCTAAATAGAACAGTGTTATCTAAACAACCACTGGGCAAACAAATATTGCTACAAATACCTGTTAATAAAGGCACTAATGCCAAAACTAGTTGTTAAAACAGTGTGTCTGTACTCTTCCCCCTAATGTGAGTTGCCACGCAAGTTCTACGACATTTGGAATCTACTTATTATAAAAACTACACAGTGCTGGGCAGTGGTGGCGCAGGCCTTTAATCCCAGCACTTGGGAGGCAGCGGATCTCTGTGAGTTCGAGGCCAGCCTGGTCTACAAGAGCTAGTTCCAGGACAGGTTTCAAAGCTACAGGCAAACCCTATCTCAGTGAAATACACACACACACACACACACACACACACACTACAGAGTGCCAAGAGTACTCAGGGCAGGACCCTTTTCTCTATGTATCACTACAGATACATATGTATGTACACACAAATCACTGTACAGTCAGGTAATAAACATATGTATGTTTATTTCTGCACTCATTTTTACTTTGTTGCAAGTTATGAGCACACCAACAGTTGCCTTGGTTTGTTTTCAATTCCCTGAGGGTGGACCCACTCATGGGAGTGTTCCCGAGGACCTCCTGAGGGTGGACCCACTCATGAAAGTATTTCCGTGGACCTCCTGAGGGTGGACCCCTCATGGGAGTGTTCCCGAGGACCTCCTGAGGGTGGACCCACTCATGGGAGTGTTTCCGAGAACCTCCTTTACCTTGAGATTTTCTTTTCAGGCATTCACTTGAAAGCCGCAATTCCAGTTATGATTCAGCCGCTCATAGCTGAGTTACCATCTCACTCCGGGACACTAGACACTCCCAAGCTTGTAGGTAGACAAGATGGTCTTGTTGGTCTGTGAGCATCTGCTGAGTTTTAACTCAGTCCACTCACCCAGGTTGGGTGTGTATTTTTATATGTGTTTATTTTTCTGAACAAGTCATTTTATTTTTTTCGAGTTACAACTTCTTCACTTGCAAAACAAAGGATCATCACAGGACCACTTCCAGGTCAAAAAGTCTCCTGGGCTTTGATGCGATTCTATCTGGACAAAGTCACCAAGGATCAAGAGACTCTACTGGAGTCCCTATCACCTTATCTTCTAGCCCTGCCTCCATGTATTTAAAGGAAGCTGTGTTTATGGATGGAGATGTGTGGGGAAAACTCTTTAAATTTTTTATATGTCTAGTCTTATGTTCTCTTTTCTTGAAATTGGATGCAATTTTAAGCTTGGTAATTCAATCTGCTTATAAAAGTAGGTAATGGGGTTGACGGAAGACAGATTATGACCATAAGCAGAAATTCCATCTCTCACCTTATCTTACTCAATATCACTTCTTTAAATTTATATCAGGAGTGAAAATGGCTCCTTCCAAAGGCTTGTGAAGATTAAACACAATGTACATAAAGGTCTGGGTGTTGTAGTCACAAATAATGGCTCCATGGCCATAGTGGTAGCAACCAAACATGCCTGATCTCATCTGGATGCTGTTTGCTTTACACATGGGTTTCCTCTCTGAAAGCGTATGATTACATTTTCTATTAAAAAACAAAACAAACAAAAAAACAGTGCTGCTCAAAGCCGGCAATGAGGCTTAGTGGGTGTAGGGCTTGAACGGATCCCTTGAGTCAGTCCCCAGCATCCCAGAATACCTGGCGCGATGGTCAAGTCAGCCATCAACCCTGGCCAAAAACATGGAAAAGGAAAGTAGTATTGATTAAAAGTAGACTGAGAAAAGTGAATATGGATGAAATCTTTTGAAAATTTTAAACTAAATTGGCAAAAAAAAAAGATGTTGGATTACTAATAAAGAAGAGATTAGTGCCAATAACAAGAGAAGAGCGAGATGGTTGGAGGGAAGCAAGTGGGCGGGGCCAAGGGAGGGGCCAAAGGAAGAAGTGAGGCAGAAAACTAGTTCAAAGTTGGGAAAGCCTGTGGGTGGGCCTTGATGGGAAAAGAGGAAACTCTGTCCACAGCCCTGGGTTTTCATATCATAATTAACTCTTTTAAGGTGGGGGGGGGCAGAGACAGACAGAGACAGAAAGAGATTGCTCACAAGTGAGAGTAGCTGGATTCATGGCCAGCTCAATTCTAGAGTCTACACTCTTGATTGAGAAATTGCCTCCTACCAAGACAACGCTCTGTAACTCATACGGAGTAATCCATTCCTTACCTACCAAGTGTTAAGAATGAACACACAGAACCCAAACTAAATCAATTTTAGCTAATTGGACTTAGACTTATTTTTCAGGAAAATTACTTTCTTAAGCAGAAGTATTTGAACAGGTGCCCAGTGTCCCTACTTAATTCCAGCAGGCTGAGGAGATTTTGCAACAGGTGAATTAAAGTTCACTAGCGTACTTCATCGTGAGCTCTGCTTCTCTACCATGTCATAGTTCAGAGCGGGAACATGCTCGTGAGTGCACACACACACACACACACACACACACACACACACACAGCCCCATGCCGAGGCAGGAGTGAGCTTCCAGATTCTGCATGCTACAGCTTAGGAGTAAATCCTTCATGGTCAAGCCTCCAGATGAAACCAGAGGTCCCCGACACCCAAGTACAGCGTCAGGAAAAGACAGTCACACCTGACAGCTGATTGGCAAAAACTGGTACTATAAGGGACTTATCTGTCAATCTATTAAATTTGGGATAATTTGTTATGAAATAGTAGACCACTCAAATAATTTACATTGTAACTCCAGATAAATATCATCACTGCATGATCAGAAGATTAAATTAATTAAAAATAAGGTTTCTAACAGCTTCAAAGATTATCAAATTCAAAGGTAAATTGTTTTTCAAATGTTTGTTTTATTTTGTCTTGTGCATTTGTCTTTTCATCATGAGTGTGCAGTGTCTGCAGAGGCCATAAGGGAGTGGAATCCCTGGGACTAGAGTTATATACAGTTGTGAGCCACCATGTGGGTGCTGGGTACTGAACCCAGGTCCTTTGGGAGAGCAGCCAGTACTTTTAACCCTGCCTCTCCTAGGGAAATTTTTAGTGACAATTAGAACTACATACTTCAAGCTGCAGCCAAGTATTGAAAGGAGTTGATGATGACATGGGCAGTTGGAATGATGAACAATTTTCATAGAAGGGAAGGTGTGGCCCATTGTTGGCTTGTCTTCTTGCATGCCACAGCATCATTTTCATTACAACCGCAGTCAGCCAGGTGTTCCGTGGGTTTTAAGAAAATGCCCTGCAGGCCTGTGTACAGCCTGATCTTATGGAAGCATTTTCTTAGCTGAGGTTCCCACCTCAGAAACCTTTGTTTGTGTCGACTTGACATACAGGACAACACATATGCATGCACATGCACACAAACAAAAATAAACCAAATCTAAAATGTGAGTTTTGTTGTTTTGGTTTGGTTTTGGCTTAGGTTTGTTTGTTTGTGTTTGAGGCAGGATCTCACTACGTAATCCTGATTGGTCTGAAACTCATTGTGTCAACCAGCCTAGCCTTAAACTCGCAGAGATCTACCTGCCTCTGCCTCCCAAGTGCTGGGTTTAAATGAATGCACCACTGTGTCTGGCTTATAATGCATTGTTGGTTTTAAAAAACAAATTTGTTTGGGCAACACCAAAAGCCATGTGAGTGTGGAAGGGGAAATTCATGAGGCCTTATCCCTAGACAAAGAACTACAGGCAACTTAGGGATGTTGAGAGCAGTCAAGCAGTCTCCCTCAGGGAAGAAAATACCAACTTGTTATCCAGTACCAAATGCTCAGCCCTGAAAACACATATGTATAAGAGACAGTACACAGACTGCACAGGTTGTATTATCTATTTAGATATTTTTAGGAACATGTATGTAGATAGAAAGATAGATAGACAGACAGACAGATAGATAGAGATGCACACATATGCAACAGCAATTAGAAAAAGAGGCATTTGAAAGAAAGCAAGGAGGGGTTCGTAGGAAGATTTCAAGGGAGGAAAAGGATGGGAGAAATGATGTAATTATAGTATAACCTCAAAAATATTTATGAAGTGTGTTTAGCATGTGCACATGAGTGCAGTACCAGTGAAGGCCAAAAGATGGCATTGGATCTCCCAAAGCTGGCATCTCAGGCTGTGGTAATGTGCCCAACCTGGATACTCAAGTCCTCTGTAAGAGCAGGAAGCACTCCTAGCCGCTGAGCTTCTCTCCAGTCCTAATGTGTTTTTCAGTCATAAAAGCCACATTTCAGGGTTGGAGAGATGGTTCAGTGGTTAAGCACATTGGCTGTTCTTCCAGAAGACCTGGGTTCAATTCCCAGCACCCACATGGAAGTTCACAACTGTCTGTGACTCCAGTTCCAGGGGATCTGACACCCTCACATAGACATACACACAGATCAAATGCCAGTGCACATAAAAGAAAGAGGAATAAATCATTTAAAAAGTCACATTTCTACTCAAAACTCACATGTAAATGAATGAATGAGTAAATAAATAAGAAAGAAGGGAAAATTTTTTAAAAGGCCAGAGAGATGGCTCCCCAGGTAAAGACACTTTCTGCCAGACCTGATGACCTGAGTTCAATCCCTGGGATCCATGTGTTGTAAAGAGTGAACTAACTCAAGCCTCAAGTTATCCTCTGACCTACACACACACATACACACGCACACACACACACGCACGCACACACACACGTACGCACACATGCACACGCACACACACACACTGTGGCATGTGTACACAGCCCCCACCCTGCCACACATAATTAAACATCATTTATGTATTTCTTAAAAAGAAAATTTCAAACACCCCCACACATCTAGTAGCTGCTTAAAGGACTGCACAGGTATGGTGCATTAGTTTGGAATGCTCTCTTGGATGGCGAGCTCTCCTCTGGAGCAAGCCTTTTTACTGCAGAGGAAGTTGCAATGCTCCAGATGGCAAGGGCTTCTTCAGACTGGCTCTATGTGTAAATGCCATGGAGAGGTCCCTGTCAACTCCTAAGGACGTGTTGGGATGTGTTGGGTAAGTGAGAAGACAGCTTCCATAGTGTCACACCCACAGAAACTTCAAGGCTGTCATGAAGGCTTCATCTGTAGTGTGTACCCACTGAAGACCTCAGGCCTTCCTACAGCATCTGCAGTGATTTAGACGGAGTCCGAGTTGGTCTCTGGGACCCATATGTAGGGGGTGATGGGAAAGCAGAGCTTAGCTGGTGTCATGGGGGGCGGGGGTCACTGTCCTTGAAAGGAACTAAGGGAGCTTGGTGAGGTCTCACCGGTAGACCACAAAAGAATAAGCCTGGTGGATGAATTGCTGCTGCTCAAGGCTTAAGAGCATTGGGTGCTGTTGGAGAAAACCTGAGTTCAGTTCCCAGCACCCACTCTGGGTGCTCAGAACCACATAAAACTCCAGCTCCAGGGAAGCTGACACCCTCTTCTGGCCTCCACCAGCACTGAATTCATATGGGCCTAGAGTGTTGAACCTAGAAGTCTGGCTTAGTCCCCAGGGGGACTCTCGGGAAGTGTTGGAGGCTTTTGAGTTGAGGCCCAGTGGGAGGAAAGTGGGTTATGGGGAGCAGTGGGACCGCAGCTTTCTCTGCTAGGACTCAGAGCGCTGGAGATACTTGATCGCTTCATTGACCCTCCAATTCTGGAGACACAGGAAACTTCGGCTTATCTCAGGTGTTATATCAACCTGAGGTGGCAAACACGCCTGCCTCGGACTTTTTTTATGCATGGAAAACTAAGGTTACATCTATACATAAATAGCTGTGAATGCCATTCTGAGGTCAATTTCTTAAATCAGCTGTACAATCATCAAAATGGTAACTAACCAGGGCTGCTACACTCGGTTGAATTTCCCCTGCTCTCTGCCTTTCTCAGTGTTCAGGCTGGAGTCAGGGTCTTGTGCATTCCAGAGAAGCACTCCATGCACGGCTAGCCCACCTTCAACAGCACAGCACTCTTCACCCCAATCCCTGCACTGCAGCTCAGTGTGGCTCCACCCCAAAGAGACAAGGGAGCCAACTGGCTTGGGGGCCTTCCAGGGTCCGTGTCCTGTGTGAAGCAAAATTCTTAAAACCTAGGCATAGTTTAGGCAAAGAAGAAGAGCTGACATGGAAGTTTGTCTAGGTGGTGACAACTCTGTTTGGCCACTAAGCCACTGATGTCATTTGCTCTAACTTGCTGAGCCTCCCAGAGTCCGAGGCCCAGAGAGTTGTGTAATGCCTGTGTTCCCACAGCCAGGGAACACTGCCCAAGTTCAAGCCAGAAAGGTTGGCTCCAACACCTGCACTTCAATTTTATTATTTGTTTTTATTTATGTGCTTTTGTGTTGGGCATGTGGGGGATGCAAGTGGAGGTCAGAGGACAACTGGGGAAGATGGTTCTCTCCTTCCACTGTGTGGGGCCTGGGGATGGTCATCAGGCTTGATGGCCAGCCTCCTTTACCCACTGACCCATCTCTCCAGTCCTGTTTTAACTTTGTCTCCTGTAACTCAGGTTGACCCTAAACACAAAATCCTCCCAACTAAGCCTCCCAAACACTGAGGTAAAACCTGTGACCACCATGCAGGCCCAGCATCTGTACCCATAACCTTGGAGCTATGTTAAAGGTTGGCTCTGCTGACAAAGTCCCTTACTGCACAATCTGCAGAAACAATGTTGCTGGAATTTTGGGGTCCCATCATGCTCACCAAATGATACAGAGGAAATTGGGGTTCCCTCTTGGTGCTCTTGGCCTTATTAATACAATAATTTAGACATGGGCTCCAAATGTTTAAAAGAAACACACGCCTTTAATCCCAGCACTTGGGATGTAGAAGTAGGTGGACCGTTGAGTTCGAGGCCAGCCTGGTCTACAAGAGCTAGTTCCAGGACAGGCTCCAAAGCAACAGAGAAACTCTGTCTCGAAAAACCAAAAAAGAAAAAAGAAAAAAAAGACAAGAAAACCCCGGGGCAGATCAGCTGCACACTTCAGCTGCTTCCTGGAGGAGGGGGTAGAGAGCAAAGGGAGAAAGGCATTGGAGCTGGCATGGAGGGCAGCCACATGGCCCGGAGGGACGCTTTAGAGAAAGAGGAAGGAAACTCTCAATGATGATGTTTAAGAAAAGTTACAGTTTTCTCAATGTAGAAAATCAGAGAGACGTACATGTTACGTGGGTGCAGCCATGTGGTCTGGTAACGCTTGTGCACTTGGGGCAGGAATTCTGGGGAGGAAAAAGTACATATCTCATTAAAGGATTAATTGTTCTGCCTATGGGTTTAGCATGGCTTCGGGTGGGCCCGTCTTCCTAGGAGTTGCCCCTAGAACAAGTGAATGACTCGGTCCAGCTGGAGTAGAGGTGGCTCAGATGACCTGAGTTCAGATCCCAGGATGGAAGTAAAAGCCAGGTGTGACTGCATGTGTCCATAACCTTAGGTTTGGGAGGAGCAGAAACAGAAGGATTCTGGATCCCTCAGCCCAGGGTGAGGAGCCAAGGTAGCCCTGAGCGTGTGTGTGTGTGTGTGTGTGTGTGTGTAAAGAGCAAATGAGTCCACAGTGTGTATCATTGACATGAGCGTGGACCTATCAAGGACCCCATTCCTCAGACCCACGAGAGTGGCAAAGCCTTCTTCCCCTGGTCACAGGAGTGTTTATGGACAACTGACTGGTGTGTGCAATAACTAGCAACCACTTCTTCCTCCTACTAGATGGCTGCATCTGGAGACTACTTGACTGCAGAGATCTCCCACAGAGACCACCCCAAGCCCCATGCAGTGCCCAGTCAACAGCACTTTTCAGGGCTGTGTAGTTGATGCTCCAGCAGGATGGGCTCGGATCCCAGATTTTCTGTACATATGCCTGTGTATCTGTCCTTTCTTCATTCCCTCATCACCTTGTCAGGACAAAGCCACACAGAATGCAGCTGCCTAGATGATTTCGGGGCTCTGGGTTCAGGGAGAGATCCTGTCTCCAATGATAGCTTGGACAGTGAATGTAGGAGATGCCCGATATTGTCTTCTGGTCTCACGTGTGCAGAAGCGTGTGCACACACGCACCTGCACACCCCACCCTGCCACCTTCACCCTGGGGTGGTAAGTGAGCACTCCTCATGATGACCATCTTGGTGGTGTGCCTACCATGTCCAGGGACCTGACAGTGCCCGAGGATACAAAGAGGACAGCACACTAGAGACACGGACAAGCAAAGTGACAGCAAGAGAACCTGACAGCCCAGCCTTTGGGGGAGTCGAACCCCATCTGAACTGTGTGTGGACACAAACAGAAGAGCTGAGATGCTGTGTTTCGGGGACTCGAGTGCATGTCACCCCACAGAGGGGCCACAATGGAGTGACCTGCAGGCAGGCAATGAATGCCATGTCCGACTTTCTTTTTCTCCCTTCCCAGGCATGGCCTCAGCCTTTGCGACAGAAAGTGCTTTTCCTGGAGGCATCCATTTAAGAACACAGCTCAAAGAATTATCAAGAAAAAGCAAACATACACCCCCTTCCTAAAAAAGATTTAAGGGAAAGATGTAACTGGACTCAATGCTGTGTTAGAAAGCAGTATAATCCAGGGCTGTGTGATATTGGGTAAGTGAATGACCTCTCTGGTCTTGGTGTACTTACATACAAAACAGAGAAGTCATTCTTATAGTCTGAGTGTCAGAGACGTTCGCTGTCTCCATGCTCCTCTTTAGTGATAAAAGTATTTGTCTGCATGTGGATTTACGAATGGGGGGTGTGCAGATGTTCCTGTGGGTGTGTATGTGTGAGGATGCATGTGTATATGGAGGTCAGAGGCTGACATGATATCTTCCTCAGATGCTTTCCACTGTTCTTAGACAAGGTCTTTCAGGGAACTTCATCTATTCTAACTAGACTGCTGGGCCAGAGACCTCCAAGGGTCCTCCACTCTTGGTCTGGGCTCACAGCCTGGCACTGCTGAGTGGAGCATTTATGAGGGTTCTGAGGATCAGAACTTGGTCCTCATGCTCGTGAGGCCGGCATTTTCCCGACGGAGGCCCTCCTCCGCCCATGCTTGCTTACTTGTTGGTTTTGAGACAGTGTCCTGAGCTCACGTGGTCCTACTATGTCATTCTCTGACTCAAAGTGCCTTTAGTTTTGAGGCAGGATCTCACTCTGTACTCCAGTCTGGCCTAGAATTCAGTAGAGAGCCCAGTGAGGTCTCAAACTCCTGGCAATCCTCCTGCATCAGCGTATCATGCTGCGCTGACAAGTGAGTTACCATAGCCAGTCTCAGAGTAATTTTTAATCACCAAAATGACTCCATTTTCCCAAAGTAAGTCTGGGATTTTCTCGGTAAATTCTACACACACATATTACATACATGCATATCCTTTCCTGTGTGGGTGATAGGAATCCAGCCCTCTACCACGATGCTACATTCTTTCCCCTGGGATTTTTCTCTAAATCTTTTATAATTTAGCACTGAAGAGATGACTTAGTGCTCAAGACACTTGCTGCTCCAGGAGGAGGATTGGAGTTCAGAGCCCAGCCCGATTTTTCTTTAGACCACCAGCTCACAGATAACGACACAGAGACTTCTTTTTATTAATTATGAGAACTTGGCCTTAGCTTAGGCTTGTCCCACTAGCTCTTATAACTTATATTAACCCTTTTATATTAATCTATGATCGCCTTGTGACTTTTTTTTTAAACCTTTCTTTCATTCTGTATGTCCAACTCCCTCTGTGTCTGGTTTGCATCTCCCTGGTCTGCCTAGAATCATCCTGAGTTCCTCCCTTTTCCCCAGAAGTCCTGCCTATTTATTGGCCATTCAGCTTCTTTTTAAAATATTTATTTATTCGTTTGTTTATTTATTTATTATGTATACAATATTCTGTCTGTGTGTACATCTGCAG
>LOEQ01003456.1:112285-135714 GCA_001685075.1 Bramus lutescens
ATCCACCCATCCATCCATCCATCCATCCATCCATCCATCCATCCATCCATCACCTCCCATCACTATCCATTCATCTACCCACCCATCATCCATTCACCTGCCCATCTATCCTTTCATTCATCTGCATCCCATCTGGCCATCCTTATCCCTGTTCATCCACATTATAGTGCAGTCAGCCACCACCCCTTCAAGGATGCTTTCATCTGCAAGCCTGAAATATGTTAAGTACGCACACCCTGTTCTCCTCCCCAACCCATGGCATTCACCACCACTCACTTATGTCTCTGTAAAGTTGACCTCCCCTGGCACATCATGTAAGTAGACTAATGCATATATATCATTACACACGAGAGAATTGTATTGCCCCATTTTAAGTTGTAAAGCAGTGTGGAAAACGTGGGATAGTGTCCATGAGTGACCAAAGAATGGGATGCAGAAAGTGTGTGACCCTCATCTCCCACAGTATGTCCTATAGGGCATGGCTTTACTTTGAGTGTATGCCAGGAACATGGAAATCAGAACAAGAATTAGATACTTTTAATTATACCACAGACTGATAACATCATACCAGTCAGTCCCTGAATGCAGCAATTCCTGAAACCTGACCTTACACATACCCTAGGTGCAGCTGTGCCTAAATCT
Organism: Bramus lutescens; assembly: GCA_001685075.1. Taxonomy (NCBI): domain Eukaryota; kingdom Metazoa; phylum Chordata; class Mammalia; order Rodentia; family Cricetidae; genus Bramus; species Bramus lutescens. Next base: position 112,928 of record LOEQ01003456.1, read on the forward strand.
AGTTTAAATTCCCTAAGTTGATAAATCCATGTCTCCTACCTTTTAAAGCTTAAGTTGTTGTTGTTGCTATGTTGTTTTGTTTTGTGTTGTGGAGCCAGTGTATCACTGTGGAGCTCAGTTTGTTCTTCAACTCATGACCTCTCCTTCCCAAGGGCTGATGCTGTAGCCTTTGCCACCATGGCTGCCTGGGTCAGTGCCCGTGTTTCTGTCTCTGATATGAAAGGCATTCTCACCAGTGCTCTGAGGCTGTGCTGTCTACCTGCAACACTTCTCTAGCACAGTCTTGAGCCTCACACACCCGAGCTCCCCACCCACACCTGTCTGGGGGTGCTCAACCCCTATATGACCTCCCCGGCTGCAGAACCAGCCCAAGGGCACCCACTTCCTGCCCATCCCCCCTTCTCCAGCACTCACAGCTCCTGGGGATGCTCATTTGAGTGGTGGCTGTACTATGCTGTTTGTCCCCAAGGCGTAATTGCCTGGGCCTCTTGGTGCCTGTGTTCAGACCCTGACCGCAGGAGTGCCAGTATACTAAAGGACCAATGGAAGGAAATGGCCAGCACATGAAATGACTGACCAGTGACGTGTCATTTGTGCTGACAGGGAAGTCTCATTTTTTAAAGATTTATGTATTTATTTTTATTTGATGTGTAAGGATGTTTTCCTGTGTGTGTGTCTGTGCATCACGTGCATGTGTGGTGCCTGTGAAGGCCAGAAGAGGGCATCAGAACCTCGGAAACTGGAATTACAAATGGTTGTGAGCCACCATGTGGGTGCTGGGAATTGAACCTGGGTCCTCTGGAAGAGCAGCCAGTGCTCTTAACTGCTAAGCCATCTCTCCAGTCAGGGAATTTTTTTTTTTGAGACAGGGTTTCTCTGTAGACCAGGCTGGCTTCAAACTCAGAGGTCCTTCTGAGGATCTGCCTCCCAAGTGCTGGGACTAAAGGTGTGCACCACCACTGCCTGGCAGGGCATTTATTTTTAAAGGGTTAGAGAAGCAAAGCATACAAGGCACACCATGGTATCTCTCCTCAGGTTAAACAGCAGGCAAATGTGTGGAGGGACAGAGGAAGAAGCGTGGTCCCTCCAACAGCAGGCCTTTCTCACCTTAACGACGTCTCTACTGCCAGGCTGAGCCCTCCAGAGCCTTGGAAGCATGGAGAGCTGATTTGTCTGGGAGCAGAAGATTTCTGATGGAGAGCAAGGGGAAGATGTATCCCTCTGTTTCGGTTAACTGTATTCCTACATCTACAGCTAACCACAGCCGCCTCTAATTTAGCACATCTTCTCACCTCCCAGATGCTGGCAATGGAGCCACACAGAGCCCTCACAATCTAGCTACCCTGTCTCCTGGGAGGTGACCAGGAAAGAACATAGCTATGCAAAGGAGAAAGGAGTCAGGGAGGAAAAAAGAAAAAGATGTCCTGAAAAGAGCTTCCTCACTAGCACTAGCTTGAAATCCATTCACCCTGGACAGGATGACTTGGGTTTTAGCACACAATACCCATTTCACAGATGGAAAGAGGAGATGTCACTGAAGCGGCCTTCAGGATGCTTTTAGAATTGGGCCACTGAGACGATTCAGTCAGTGAAGGTGCTTGCTAGCAAGCTGGATGGCTCAAGTTTGTGCCGAGAATCCCACACGGTGGAAGATAAACTGAAGACCACAAGAACCCCACACGGTGGATGATAAACTGACGACCACAAGAATCCCACACAGTGGATGATAAATTGACGACCACAAGTAGTCCTCAGTGCTCCACACGCATGCCACAGTGCTTATATGCATGAACACGCACATGTGCATGTGTGCACACACTCACACACATAAATAGAGAGGTTTAAGACTTCAAATCTTTTAGAATGAAGACACAGGTGGTATCTTGATCCCTGAAATGGAATGTGAAGTAACTGCTCACTAAACAATCAAAGAAGATTTAAACGTCCCATTCTGTACAGGTACTGTCGTCTTGGGACTGGAGATGTGGCTAGCTGGCCTGGCGTGCAAGGGGCCTTGGATCCCATTCCTGGGAATGAAAAGACATGCACACACACACACACACACATACACACACACATTCATACATACTTCCACAACATACACATGCATACACACGAATATACACACATATACATATACAACTGTCTTAGTTATTGTTTCTATTGCTGTAACAAGACATGATGACCACTGCAATTCTTATAAAGAGAAATATTTAATTGGGGCTGCTTGCTTACAGTTCAGAGGTTCAGTCCATTATCATCATGGGGACATGGTGATGCAGGCAGACATGGTGCTGGAGAAGCAGCTGAGAGTCCTACATCTTCCAGGCACCAAGAAGTGGTCTGCCTCACTGAGCTGGACTTAAGCAATATGAGACCTCAGAATCTGTGTCCACAGTGACACACTTCCTCCAACAAGACCACACCTCCTAATCCTATGAGATTATGGGGGCCAATCATATTCAAACTACCACAACATGCACATACATACATACAGACACATACACAGATACATGCACATACACACTCACACACATGTACACATATACAATATATACATGTGAATATACACACATACATATATATACACTCACAATACATACATGTACACACTTGGTGCACAACATACACATGCACATACACACATAACATATACATGCACAAATACATACATATGCATACACACACATTCACACACAATGTATACATGTGCATATACACACAAATACACGTACAGTTGCACATAGCAGAGCAGGGCAAGCATTGTGTCCTTTCATGACATAACCAGGAAGTGCAATCCACCCCTCTGCCATACTGCAGCTGTAATAAGAGAACTGGTAAATCTAGCACCTGTGATGGAGGCCAGGACGTGTGATTGCTGGTACCGGGCTTGGAAGCTGCCAGCATCTGCAGACAGCCAAGATGAAGATTTCCTTATTAATTCCAGATTCAGACTGCTGGGTCTGACTTGCAGCCGGGCCAACCCCAGCTATGGAACCTTAGGCGGGTCACTCACCCTCTCTGTGTTTGAGCTTCCAGATCTGGAAATGAGCATGAATTTAACATTGCCCTTGTAGGCTCGTGTGGGAGCTACAGCTTGGCATCCTTTGGCAATGCTGGCAGGAGGGCCTCAAGGCCAAGAACAGCCTGGGCTCTGTAGTTTTGCCGTGTCTCAAAAAACAAATAAAACTTAACAAATTTAAAGTTTTTTGAGTCCCAGGAATGTCACGGGCTTAGGACTGCTTTTAGAGCTGCCCAGGGCCCTGGCCCCAGCATGCAGGGTGACTGACCTGAGCGGGTGGGCAGGCACATCTCTGCAGGCTCCCTTCCAGTGACAACAGGAGCACAGAGCTCTGAGACACAGCCTTGGCCTCAGCACTTTTGGAGCCTAAAGCTTTGGAAAAAGTCGTTTGAGTCAGGGGAGAAAGAAGAGAACTGGCTGGCAAGATGCTGGAGTCTGGGGGAAAATGCTTCTAAGGCAAAAGGGGTGGGGATGTGGCTCGCTGGGCTGTGTACACACCCCAGGGCTGCAGGGACTCCTGCCATTACCTACTGTGGTCAGTATATAAAATAAATGAAAAATGCTAATTAAATAAAAGAAAAGGTAAAAAGAAAATGCAGCTCGCTCAAAGTAGATTCGAATGCTCCAGACTGTGTCAGGCTGAGAAAGTGCCCAGACAGGGAAGCGCTTGCCTTAGGAACATGCAGCCCTGAGTCAGAGCCTCAGTGGATAAAGCCATAAAAGCCTAGCAAGGCCTCATGTGCCCGGCTGCATTTCTGCTGCAGGCAGAGGCGAGAGAATTCCAAGTGCTCTTTGGCCAGTGAATCAGTAAGCCCAAGGTTCAAAGACAGAACCTGTTTCAAAAACTCAGGTGGCGGGACTGGGAGACAGCCCTACAGGCAAAAGGGTTGGCTGTGCAGGCAGACCTGGGAACTCAGGTTCTTTAGGATCTCTGGAACTTGTGTAAAAAGCCAGATGTGGTGGCACACATCTGTATCTCAGAATTCCCACAGAAATGAGGAATGGAGACAGAGAACCTCTGGCTAGCACCCCTGAAGCAAAGGACAGAGACCCTACCCAAAGCTAGGTGGAAAGTGAAGACACACGCACTGTGGCACCCTGTCCCATCCCTCGTGTGGTCACACAAACAGATGAGAAAAAGGAAAGAACACGCAAGGCAGGGCGTGACTGAGGATGACACACAAACACACATGCACATGTATCCAAACATACGGAGTGCGAACCTACACACATCCTTTAAACAGAGCATGGTGGTACAAACCCTTCACCAAGGTAGGCAAGCAGATTGTGAGTTCGAGCTCCAGGAGACACTTCCTCAAACAAAACAAAAACACCAGAAAGTATTACCAAGAAAACTGTCTGATTGCTCCATCAGGCTCCCAGGAGAGAGACAAGCCTGTCTTTGTGTCTGTGACTGGCAGTCCAGCTGGCTGGCTTAGGACTGGACCAGGACATTTTCGGGACCTAGAAAAGTAGCATTTAAAGAGAAAGCCAGAAAATGGTGCATTTCTCTGTGTTTCAGTGTGAGGAACAGCAAACCTTCAGGGCTGGAGGTAGCACAGCTCCAGGGGAAGCCAGGAAGCAGTGGGGGTGGCTACAGGCCATGAGAATGATGGTATCACTGGGAGTGGCGTGTTTCACAGAGAAAGGTTGTCAAGTGTGTCCCAAATCAGTCACCTTTACTCAAGAAGCTGCCCATGTCACTTGAAGTCTGGGTACAGGCACTATTTCTGAGCTGGCTTTGCAATTCAGCATGGTCATACGACCAGGGGAAAATCCCAGCAGAAGCCTTAGAAGCCTGACCCACCATCTTTATGCTTGGCAGTTGCTTCCTGGAGCTCGGCCCCAGCATGTGGGGTTGAGGTGGTGTGGCCTTTAAGAGGTGAGGGCTGGCTCATGGGAGGGACTCACCAGTGAGACTCCAGCCCATAAATGGGCAATGTCTCCCAGGAGTGGCTTAGGTTTCTGGGGACAGGGTGAGTTCTCTGGGGAACTGACTGTTAGACTGGACCCCACGTTGTTAGTACTGCGGTCCTGGTCTTTTCAAATTACTCCAGGGGTTTTCTTGGATCTGCAACCTGCACATGACTCGCTGTGGAAATTCTCAGACCCATCTTTCTAGGCCTAGTGCCTTGTTCTCTCTCTGTCTCACTCTGGCTCTCTCTCTCTCTCTCTCTCCCTCCCTCCCTCCCTTCATTTGGATAGTTCTGTCTCTATACAGACTGTGGGTGCCTGAGGCCGTCTGCTGCCTTGCACAGCTGGACTTCTCCCTGACCCAGTTGGGGCACATTAGGAGGTCTCTAGGATAACCAACCACAGGGGACTCAGATGCCAAGTTTGATAATCCTAGGGGCGATTTCTCAATAGAGAGGACAAGTGGGCAAATTCACCAGCTAACTTGTTTCTTCAGTGCGGAGTCCCATGAATACTAGGGATCTGCCCTTGGGCCACATCTCCAGCCCCTCAACTGAGGAATCCAGGCAGTGATTCTGCCATCAAACCGCACCAAGCTCTTGGTCTCACTATGTCACCCAGACTGACTGTGACGCTGTTATCTTCCTGTCTCGGTGTCCAAAGCAGTAGGATGGCGGCTGTGTGCCTGTGGGCGGTGTAGTCGACCTCCCGCCAACTCATCATCCACGGGATTATCCTGAAAAGAAGCCTGTGCGCTAACCAGATGCCCTGTACCTGGCTGGTGTCCACATCAGGCTGCTGCGAGTTAGGCTGTCTGTGGCTCCCTGCTTCCTGAATGGCGGCCATTGCCCTCGCCACACACCCAAAGCAGCAGAGTCAGGTGACCATGGACTGAGCCTGAGAAACGGTGAGCCACAACAAATCTTGGCTGCTTCACGTTGTGGCTCATAGAGACAGGGTTGGGGATGCCAAGAATCAGGGTGAGTTCTCCTTCCAGCCCTGGCCCTGTCTACACTGAGCCTCCTACACTTCATGCTGTCTTCCCTGCTCCTACAAGGCAGGTCACACTCTCACCAGCTGCTCTCTCAGCCAAGGATGACCCAGAAGGGAGTGAGACCCCGCCTACAGTGCTAAACTCCAAGCCGCTAAAACTTTCTGCAGGGATCATGATAGTGTCTGGGTATCCATGCTAGCCAAGTCATTAGCACCAACAGGCTTCAAGCTGGGCTCAGGCAGACCTGTGTTCAACCCTAGTTCAGCAGTGTCTTGTGTTCAAGAGCCTCCAAATAGGAAGTGAAATATGGGAAGCTGGGCCACAGTTCGGGCAACTGCAAGAGGCAAGAGACTAATGGCTGAGAAGACGAGGGCGCAAGCTCTGGGGCCAGGCTTTCGGGACTTGAAGTCGACTTACATCTTTGTGTGATCTCAGGCTGATTACTAAGCCTCTCTGTGTTTCCGTTTTCTTGTTTGCAAAATGGTGCAACTTTAACACTTGGCATACGCTGTTACGTTCTCACTGACTCTCTGGAGGCATTTAGCAAACCTGCTACTCCGAAAAGCCCCCAGAGGACACTGTCGCCTACACCATGGATGTAAATAGTGCCTCCTGACGTTGTCCAAAAGAGCAATGGAGTCCATGGCTGTGTGGGAGACGCTGCCCTGGACACCTCCTTAGAATTGAACAAGGATCGGGATGCTCCGTGTCTCAGGACAAGAGACCAAGCCGCAGCTGCAGAGCTACACACCCAGGAGCTACTGGAGCAGGGGTGTAAATCCGACTCAGGTCAGAGAGGGGCAGAGACAGTGCCCTCTAGTCAGCTGCTTACAATTATCAGCAAATTGTCCATGGAAGGGCGGTGTGCATCAATGGGCTCAAAAAGGATTCCTGTCTTCTAAAGAAAGCATTCTTGAGCTGAGCATTATGGTTCTGCTTGTCATCCAAGCACTAGGGAAGCTGAGGCAGGAGGATAACTGCAAGTTTGATTTAAGCGAGTATCTTTAAGGTTGTCCTGAGCTTCAGAACTAGACCTTGTTTCAAAAAGAAAGAAAAGAGAGAAAGAAAGAAGGGGGAAAGGGATGTGATGGGGCACCCTTGACGTCGGTTCATGCAGCCTTTCTTAGTAGATGTGACCAAGAAGGCAGTCTCACTGGGCTGCAGGAGAAGCCAGTCCAGAATAGTCCATAAAGAAGGAGAATGCAGGGGACATTGGAGGGCTAGCTGGAGCCCTGATTACATTGAGCCAAAAGCTGCACTTCTTGCAGTTCTGACAACCAACAAAGGCAAACAACAACAGCCAGGTGTGGTGCCGGACACCTCTCCCCACAGCACTCAGGAGGCACAAGCATGAGGCTAGCCTTGGCTACACAACACAAGCCTGTCTCCAAAACTAAAGCAGCAAGCATGGGATTTCCTCTTGGGAGCATAAAAATGCCTTAAATAAGAAGTGGTGGGGAAGAGCCCGCCACACAAGCATGAGGACCCGAGTGAGAGAGCCCAGCACCCACATAAGAAATAGCTGGGCTTGGAAGCACATGCTTGTAGTCCCAGCACCGGGAGCAGAGACGGGCAGATTCCTGGGGCTCACTAGCAAGCCAGCCTAGCCTACCTGGCAAGCTCCAGGCTGACGACAAGGCCTGCCTCATAAATAAGGAGCCTGAGCGACAGAAGCTGGGCCTCCACATGCACACATGTATACATACAAGAGAAGAAAGGAAGAAATGGAGTGGAGGGGGGAAGAGCAGAAGTTGTTGATTTATTCAGTGCCTGGGTTTTCAGTGTGAAGCTCAGAAGATGTTGGACACGACAATTGCTCTGACTCCTCCAATAGTGCATGCTCAGATCAAAACACCACATCGCACGGCTCCACTCTGCACGACTGTTTATCAAGTCAAGTTAAAACAGTTTCTATTGAATATCCGAGTGACTATGAATGGCCTTGCTCCCGTCTCACCTAGAGTCACACAGCTATGACAGCATTATCCCTACACATGTGCAGAGTCTATACCCACCCATCCTAGATCACACAGCTAGGACAGCATTAACCCTACACATGTGCAGAGTCTATACCCATCCATCCTAGATCACACAGCTATGACAGCATTAGCCCTACACATGTGCAGAGTCTACACCCACCCATCCTAGATCACACAGCTATGACAACATTAGCCCTACACATGTGCAGAGTCTACACCCACCCATCCTAGATCACACAGCTAGGACAGCATTAACCCTACACATGTGCAGAGTCTATACCCATCCATCCTAGAGTCACACAGCTATGACAACATTAACCCTACACATGTGCAGAGTCTACACCCACCCATTCTAGATCACACAGTTATGACAACATTAGCCCTACACATATGCAGTGTCTACATCTACCCATTCAATCAACTGAGCGCTGAACACATTTGAGGGAACACTGTATATCCACAGAACGTATAGAAGCCTACACAATACAACACAGCTATCTGCAGAGCAGACAAGTATCAGGTGTTACTAAGTAGTTTAGATATGGTGTGAGGTACACAGTGCCATTTTTACAGAAGGACTTGCTCATTTTGGCAGGCCCTGGCAGTCACAGGGTTATCTGAGTGTCTGGGATCCCACAGCAGGACGTTACTGTCCTGAATGGTTTCGGGTTTTCTTTAGCTCACTGTACCTGGGCATCGCCACTCTAAAGCAGGTGATGCAATTTCACAGACAAGGAGAAAGCACAGGAGAGGTGCCGCAGAAGTCAATGGAGTCTGGAATTGGTACCAGGAGTGGGGTGTGACAAGCACACTGAGATTACAAATCTGATGAGAACTTGGATCAAGACTTGATATTGTACGCTGTCGTTACTGAGCCCAAGGAATACTGCCCTCTGTTCCTCAGTTTCCCCAACCTCTAGCTCTTGGCCCCCTTTGCAATCCCCCCCTTTATTTTTTTTAAGATTTTTAATTTTTTAAAATATTTATTTATTTTATATGTATGAGTATTTTGGCTGCATGTAAGTCTGTGCACCATGTGAATACTTTGTGTCCATGGAGGCCAGAAGAGGGCATTAGATCTCCTGGAACTTAAGTTACAGGTGGTTGTGAGCCACCATGTGGGTGCTGGAAGCTGAACCCAAGTCTTCTACAGAAGTAATGTGCACTCAACCACTGAACTATCTCTCCGGCCCCTGGTTTTTACTTTTTATTTTTAATTATATGTGTCTCTGTTGGGGTGTGCCTTGTGAATTCAGTGCCCAAAGATGCCAGAGGCCAAAGTCTTCAGATTTGCTGGGGCTAGAGTCACAGGCTGTTGTGAGCACCCGACATAGGTGCTGGGAACTGAACTGGGGTCCTCTGAAAGAGCAGTGGATGCTGTTAACCTCTGAGCCCTCTCTCCAGCTCTGTGTCCCAACTTGTTATGGTTTCCTACATACCTCTTGACACACACGCGTGCGTGCGTGCGTGCACATACAGGCACACACTCAGGCACACACACACAGGCATACACACTGTCAAGAAATCTGTGTTCTCTCCAAATCTGCTTCTTCTTTTATTGGGGGACTGTTTGATTGTTTGTTGTTTCTGAGATCAAGCCTTGCTTACCTAGCCCATGCGAGCCTCTGACTCCCAAATGCTGGAATGATAGCCTAGATTCCCAGCAAGGCACTTTGCTTTTTAATTCACAAGATCTGCAGTTTGGATGGTAAAAAAAAAAAAAAAGCCACATCTTTTGCATGTGTGTGTTTTGGTTTGGTTTTTGGTTTTTGAGACAGGGTTTCTCTCTAGCTTTGGAGTCTGTCTTTGGACTAGCTCTTATACACCAGGCTGGCCTTGAACACACAGCAATCGCCTGCCTCTGCCTCCCTCCCTCCGGAGTGTTGGAATTAAAGGCTTGTGCCATCACCGCCTGACCCACCACATGGTTCTTTTCACCATTTCTAGCTGCAATGACACTTTGAAGCGATAGATCACAGTGGGTTCAGCAGTGGTCACATGACTGCAACTTTGTTGCCAATAGAGATTGTGTTTATGTCACCAGAAGAGGTCTGGGAAGTCCATTGGCTTTCATGACTTCTTTGGTGTCTTTGCAAGCTCTACCAGCTCCGCTGGTTCTGCTCTTTACAGCTCTTAGAGAAGCATGTTTTGGGACAACTCTAGAATTTCAAACACTTTTAACATGACTGTTTTCCTTCTGTCTGGAACAACCATTTAAAATCCATTCAGAGAGGGATCCCTTGACTTCCCTGGACTGTAGACGACTCATGGCTTGGTGGGGATTCTACCTGCCCAGCCTTCTGCTCTTGCTGCACCCTGTCACTTGAAGCTCACTCAGTGTGGCTGGGATGGGGACCCAAGTCCTAAGCAGATATTTTCTGGGAAGAGGTTAAGCACCTGTGACTGGGCCCCTCCCCTGTGGATGCCTGGAGATGATATAACCCCTGGGATGTGGATAGTCTGGAAGCATCTGGAACCATCCAGGACCAGTAAGGGACCTGGATGGTTGGGGGCGCTTCCTCATGAGTATGCAACCGCTCTTAGCTAGCTTGGATGGAACCACCTCAACATCTGAGCAATCGGTAGGCCCAACATGCACTCCCTGGATACACAGAGAGGAAATCAACACGAAGGAGTAAGAGCCGAAGCTGGAATCGGGCTGGAGCTATGTTCAGTTAGGAAGCTCGAGTCATGCTTTGTTTTTGATATGTTTGTGTCTATGCATGTTCTCACCTCAAAGTCGATTCATAACTTCCAAATTGCAAATGAAAGAATGGGGGTGGGGGTTGTGTCAGATGAGTGTAAAAGGTGAGGGAGAAAGTGAGGCACTGTAATGCGGGTTAAAATGACCTGGGAGTATCACAGTAGGAGGGCCCAGTTTCTTCCCGTGCCAATAAAGCTCCATCCCTCAATTGCTGTATCACTGAGCCATGCCCCCAGCCCCTCTTTGGGGGAATCTAGACAGAGGCTCTACCAATTTCTATACCAATAAATGGCATCAGAACAAAGACCCACATGGAAGGAAGCACTGTATGAAAGACATTGCAGGCAGAGGGAACAGCAAGCAGGAAGGCCTTGAAGGCAAAAGCACTTAAGGCCAGGCATGATGACCTTGAAGTTCAGGGCTAGCCTGGGCTAGAGAGATGGCTCAGCTTTTGAGAGCATTAGTTGCTATCTCCGACTATCCCAGAGGACCTGACCTTGGTTCCAGTATCCAGTCAGGCTCATGACTGCCTGCAACTCCAGATCCAGCGGAACCAAATGCCTTTCTCTAGCCTTTGCAGGCATCTGGACACTTGACACACACACACAGACACACACACAAAATTATTTTTAAAAATAAAAGAATCTTCTGGCTGTGGCCTGGGGGTAGAGAACGTGGTTGAAACGCATGAGGTCCCTAGTTCCATCCCCAAAACCATAGGAAACAAAACCCCAAAACACATCAAAACACGAGGAGCAACAGATGGAGTGGTGGGATTTGACCCAGGGGAGAAAGTACAGCCAGAGAGAGTCAAGGGGTCCATTTGAGTGGAGCCACTAGCAGAACCTGCAGGGGCCAGCAGTGAGCCACATGAATCATCCCAACATGGGGAGACTGAGGCAGGAGGGTCATGACTCCAAGCCAGTCTGCACTGCAGAGTCAGTCTCTACTGAAACAACAACCAAAAACAAAATAAGCAAATCTACAAGTCCACCCGTGTGCACAGTCACCATCTAGAAAGTGTGATGGGACTGGGGAAATGGCTCTGGCGGTAAAGTCCTGTTTTTGCCATGCAAACATGAGAACTTGGTCTTGGGGGGTCCTGAACCGACAACTTTCCCTTCACTCCCAGCACTGGGGTATGAAGACGGGCAGATCTCTGGGGCTCGCTGGCCAGCACCTTGCCCCATTAGCAAGCTCTAGGCCAATCAGAGACCTTGTCTTGAAACATAAATGTGGGGTGTTGAAAGTTTAGCATTGTCCTGTGCTGGTGGTAAGAGACAGGAAGGAACAGGTCAGCTCAAGCTCACAGACCCCATGAAAAAGGGATGGCTTGGGGGCTGTTGGAGACTTGCAACCAGAGGCACAGCTGAATCCTACATCAACAGTCCTATAGATCAGAAGGGTGGCTGGGTGGTGGTAGCACATGTCTGTTAATCCCAGCACTTGCGAGGGAGAGGCAGGAGGATCTCAAGGAATTTGAGGCCAGCCTGGTCTACAAATCTAGTTTCAGGACAGCCAGGACAGTCCTGGACACAGAGAAATCCTATCTCAGAATAAATATCAGAAGGGTGACTTCAGGGACATGTGCTAACAAGACACTTAGGAGCCAGCAGCTAGCATGGAGAGCCTGCCAGGCACTGTGGGAGGGGCAGGCACCCCAAAGCCTCTGCAGACTTCCTCTGTGGCTTGAAGCCAAGGCCAGCATTCAAAGGACAAAAAAGAGGGTCTCTCTGCCCTGCAAGCCAGCCAGCTGCACTGGAAAAGCAGTGCCCTGGGACCAGACCTATTTCTTTTTAATATCAACTAGGCTAGAATTGTTCAACCTGCCTTCCTCTAAAAAAAAAAAAAAGTGTTCTGATTCCCAAGCAGCTCCTTTTTAAAAGTCAGGTTTCAGTTTGGCTAGGGTTGTTTTCTTTTCCTTGTGGGGACGAGGCGCTGAGACCATTTGTCCTTTCTGCCTTGAGGTGCAGAGACCTGATGCAGAGGGCCTGTGAGCCTGCTCTATTAGAGAAGCTGCCGCCTCAGGTTGTGGAGAAGAAACAGTGCAGAAAGCGTTCACCTTCCAAGCATGAGGACCTCAGCTTCATCCCAGATCCCAGGGAGAAAGCCAGGCTTCTTGCACCCGTGTAACCCTTGCACGAGGGAAGAAGAGTCAGAAAAATCCCTGGACTTGCTGATCAGTCAACTTAGCCTAACTAATGAGCCTCAAGTCTCAGTGAGAGACCTCGTGTTAAAAACCAGAGTGGAATCCGGGCATGGTGGCACACACCTTTAATCTCAACACTTGAGAGGCAGAAGCAGAAAGATTTCTGTGAGTTCGAGGACAGCCAAGGCTACAAAGAGAGACCTTCATTAAAGAAACAAAGCTAGTGGAGGGTTCCTGAAGAATGACACTCGTGATGACCTCTGACCTCCATGCACATGCTTACACATGTGCATATATGCACTTGCACACACAAACATGTATACACCCCCACACAAAAGGAAATGTTTGCCACCCAGAGCTGGATGCTGTCGCTATCTTCATTTTACAGCAAGGAAACGGGATAGAGAGGGAGGGGCCTCCCACCGTTAGGATCAGTAAGTGGTAGGATCAGGATTTGAACTCTGCACATGCTAGGCAAGAGCCCTAACACTAAGCCACAACCCCAATCCCAATTGATCTTTCAAATTTTCCAGTTGCTCTTTCTCTGTATGGATGCTCTCACATCTGTGCCGCAACATGCATATGGGGACCAGAAGATAACTCTGTAGAACTGTCTTCCAGAACACTTGCATAGGTTCCAGGAATTGAACACAGCTCTCCAGACTTGTGCAGAAAGCCCCTCTACCCACTGGGTCATCTTCTTGCGACGGAATTTTGCCAGACTCGCTGTGCATTTAAAAAGAGCTGGCCTTTTGGGTGAGGATCGGTTATAGTCTGGTAAGAATTGGCATCTTGAGGGAGCTGCCACTAGTATCTCAGAGCCCTGCCCCCTGAAGGCTGGAAGCAGAAGACCAGGAGGTGCAGACCGGAGAGCTAGAATTCAGGCTTCAGGGTCCGGCACCTGCTCAACTCGTGAACCACAGCGCCACCTGGTGGTCTGCTATAGAACCTTCAGCTGGAAGCCGGCGGTTCTTACCCATCAGTCAGCAAACCCCGTTCCTAAAAGGCTCTAAAGGAACAGTTTTGCGTTATGAGTCAAAACTATCCCCAAATGTTCCCAGAAGTAGGGACACCATGTCCGACTACAGGCAAACACTAAGAAGGGGGCAGAGGAGATGGCTCAGGGAGTAAGGTGCTTGTCATGCAAGCTGAAGGGCCTGACTTCTATCCCTAGAACCCATGTAAAACGTCAGGTGTGCTTAATCCCAGCTCTGGGGCTAAACCAGCAAGCAGAGAGACCACTCCTAGTTGAGAGCGTTCCTTTTCCCTATAACTCTAACAGAAGATAGGCGCCCTCTTCTGGCCTGCTTGGACACCAGGGGAAGGACGCCTAAGGTTAGTTAACCTCTGGCTCAAACACACCTGCAGGCACATATACGCACACCGCACACCTGCCCGTCCTTATGCGCACCTGCGCGCACACAGAATTTTATGGGTCTATCAATGTCCAGAAAACATTCAAAAAGCTCGTAAAAAAAACCCAAAACCAAAAACGTGTGTGTGTGTGTGTGTGTGTGTGCTAGAACAGTCACCAGATGCAGGAATTTGAGGCTCATTGCTTAGTGCCTGGTCCCCAGGTGGTGCTATTGAGTTGGGCCTGGATCATGGCAGAGCTCACCCTTCTGATGAGTTAATGCATCCAGGCTGAGTCCAGGCTGAATTGCTGGGGACTGCTTGGAGGTGGCATGCCACCGGAGGTATATTTTTGAAGTGTCCCAGGCCACTTCCTGTTATGATTTGAACCTGAGGTGAGCCCCAAAGGCCTTCCGCTGAAGCCTTTGGTGCTATCCGGAAGTAGTGGAACCTTTGAGGGGTGGAGTCCAGTGGGAGAAAGTGAGGTCACAGGGGGCTGGACCCCAGTAAGCATTTAGAATCCTGATCCCTCTCTCCTTCCAGCAGGCCTTGAGGTGAGACACTGCTCCACCGCACAGCCCATCATGACATGCCTCCCCATAAACACATAACCCAGAAACTGGAGCTGGTGACCATGGGCTGCAACCTTGGAAGCTGTGAGCCTGCAATTCCGGTTAACAATATCATCTGAAAATGGCTAAAAGAAAGGATTTCACATATTTCCACCCCATAATATTTCGAAAGTGATGGCTATGGTAACTCACCCACTTCCCTCACTTCTCAGTGAGCTCAGGAAGATGTAGGCTTGCAAGTGCGGCTCTCATGGTCGTCATAGGCTTACCTAGAGAGCACAAGTCAGTGTTTGCGCTTTCCTGAGGGGCTGGAGATGGAGCCTGGGGTTGGGGAAGCTAGGCAAGCCCCCTACCGCTCCCATACACAGCCCATCAATGTAACTTTAAGAAAAAAGTGGGTGGGACAGCTGTAGAGAGATGGCTCAGTGGTTAAGAGCACTGGTTGCTTTTCCAGAGGAACCAGGCACAGTTCCCAGCAAGTACATGACAACTCACAGCTGTCTATAACTCTAGTCCCTGGCAATCTGAGGCCCTCCTCCGGCCTCCAAGGGTTCTGAATGCACATGGCATAGAGACCTGCACATAAAATAAATTATTTTAAAAGGTGACCCATAGTTGATTACATCCTTGAAAAGCTCATAGGTATGATCAATTATTTTCAAGATTCTCTCTCTGTTCTAGTTTCATCATTGAGCTGGATGGAGTATGGTGGCTGTGTGTGTAATCCCGACACTCCAGGGCTGAGGACTCTCAAAGTGATGGAAGAAGGAAGGACAGAAAGAGTGTGTGGTGCACGTCTGCAGTCCCAGGACTGTGGGTCCTGAGCAAGAAGGCTTTTTGAGTGCCGGAGCAGCCTGGGCTGCAGGCTGAGTCCCTGTCTCAAAAGGGAGGAAGGGANAGGGAGGGAGGAGGATGAAGGCCTGGAGGGAGGAGGATGAAGGGAGGCTCTTAACTCTACAATCCTTAGGGTGACTGACCCTAAGCCCCTTGGCTTTACCGAATCCTCCTGTTCTGTCTCACTGTGCTCAGTGGTGGAAAAAGAGCTGAGCATCCTTGCAGGACAGCATAGGTAGGAGCGAGACCTGAGACAGTCAGGGTGATATCCTGCTTGAACCTGTGCAAAATGAGTGATGCAGGGACAGGAAGTGAAGCGATGTTTCCTTGGCAAGCAGAAGAGACCACTGAGAGGAGACTCCATCCATCCTGAGACGCAGCAAAACAGTGCCCATCTAACTTGATCACTAGCAAAGGGTGGCCAGAACTGACAGAGTCTCAAGAAGACGTTTCCCAAGGAGCACTTATCAGGTGACTAACCTTACGCCTTGTGCAAGCGGGGGGAGCTTCAGTCACAGGAACCCAGAAGCAGCTCAGGTAACCCAGGACACACACTGTAGTACCCATGGGGGCTCTCTCCACTCCTCTTCTCTCCTCTCTCCCCCTCCTCTCTTTTCCTCCCTATGCTCCCCTCCCTTCCTCTTCTCTCTTTCTCTCTTCCTCATTTCCTTCTTCCCTTGCCTTATTCTCTCTGCTTCCCCCACCGTTTTTTCCTGAGACAAGGTTTCTCTGTAGCTGTGGAGCCTGTCCCAGAACCAGCTCTTGTAGATCAGGCTGGCGTCAAACTCACAGAGATCCGCCTGCCTCTGCCTCCCGAGTGCTGGGATTGAAGGCGTGTGCTACCACCACCTCACTTCCCCCCACTCCTTTCTTTTATAAAAGATTTGATTCTATTTGTGCACACATATGCTTGTGTGTGTGTGTGTGTGTGCACGCATGCACATGCACACATGTTTGTACTGATGCCTCGGGGACCAGAAGAGGTGTCATGGAGTTATAGACATTTGTGAGCCACCTGAGGGGGTGCAGGGATCTGAACCCCAGTCCTTATGATTGGGAAGCAACTGCTCTTAACCACTGAGCCAACTTTCCAGACTCCATCCACCCTTTATCTCTCTTCTTTTAGGGAAAGGTTTGGCTTTATTGCTTTTTCGTTTCTTTTGTTTTTTTGAGACAGGGTTTCATACAGCCCAAGAGGCCTTCAACTTTCTTTGTAGACAAGGATGACCTTGAACTCTTGCTTCTACATTGTCAATGCTGGGATTACAAGCCTGCATTACCACATTTGGTTTTCTGGGGTGCTTAGGTGGAATCCAGAACCTAACGCACACCAGGGGAGTGCTTCACCCACTAAGACACTTTTGTGTTGTTTTGTTTTTCATTCTTTGAAACAGGATTTTACTCTGTGAGCTAAGCTGGCCTGAAATTGCTATTGGCTGAAGATGATCTTGAATGTCTGATCCTCCTGTTTCCACTTCTGGGTGGTGGAAGAGCAGGCGTGTGCTGCCATGTCCAACTGAAGAGCAAAGGAAACAGAGTTTAAATACCAGAAAACTTCAGCAAAACCCCACTTCCTAGCAATTCCACCTCATAATATAAACCCCAAAGAACTGAAATCAGGGCCTCAGAGGGACATCTGTAGATACATGCTTGGTGTGGCTTCATAGGCAGAGGGGAGGCACAAGGTCCCATTGACAGGACAGGTAAGCAAACTGAGGTCTAGAGATGCAATGGAATATTATTCAGCCTTCAAAAGGAAAGATGGGCCAGGAGGATGGCTCAGCTAGTCGATGCTTGTTTGTAAACATAAGTACTGGCTTTGGTCCCCAGAATCTATGCACACCCAGGCACGGTGATGAACACTTGTAATCCCAGCACTGAGGAAGTAGAGACAATGGACTCCTGGAGGCTTCCTAGCAGGCCAGTCTAGATTGCTTAGCAAGTTCCAGATCAGACAAGACTACCTGAGGTTGACCTTTGACCCCCCACATGATGTGGGAGTCCCCTCTGTGTGCTGTGATTACCATTGACAAATAAAGAAACTGCCTTGGCCTGTGGATAGGGCAGAACTTAGGTAGGTGGGGAAGACAGGACCTGAATGCTGGGAGGAAGAAGGCAGAGAGAGAGAGAGATGCTGAAGCCATAGAGCCACCAGAGTCAGACATGCTGAATCTTTGCCAGTAAACCACTGCCATACACAGATGAATAAGAATGGGTTAAATTAATGTAAGAGTTAGCCAATAAGAAGCTAGAGCTAATGGACCAAGCGGTGCTTTAATTAATACAGTTTCTGTGTGGTTATTTTGGTTCCAGGAGGCTGAGGCAAACAAGTGGCAACACACACACACACACACACACACACACACACACCCAAACACAAAGGAAAGGAATTTTATCCAAGCCTGGTGGCACACACCTGTAATCTAGCACTTGGGAAACAGAGGCAGGAATATCAGGAGGTCAAGGCTAGAATAGGAGGGAAGGACAGTGAAAGGAGGGGAGAGAAAAAGAGGGGAGAGGAGAGGAGGAGAAGGCAAGTAAGGATGTTCTGATTTGGCTATTCCATAGCACAGACTGATCCAGCCAGAGAGACGACCATTCACATACTTCATCCCTAGGAACCCCTAGATCAATGGCCACACAGGGACAGGGATTCGACTCCAGTTAGGAGGGAGGGTGGATGGTGATGGTGCTGGAGCCTTCGCTGGCTCAGCTAGGTTCTCTGTGTCCTTCTCCATTGCAAAAGCAGAATCAATAATCAAACATAACACAGAGCCCCATTGCTTCAAGAGATCAGTGTAAAAACAAAAGATCCAGGAAAGTGGAAGATCCACCAGGTACAAGGGCCACGAGCATTGTGACTGATGCTGTCAGTGTGATAGATAGCACTGGGGGTGGGGAAGTCGTGTGCTTTAGAGATGTAGACTAGGGCTTATAAAGCCAGCTAAGAGCTGAGATCTGCTCTAAAATCCTCAGAAAATAAGAAAGAGAAGAGTGGCTTTGTCGCACGAACCCAGAAATCGTGGCAACTATTGAATGCGATCATGGACTTGTGGGGTTTGAGTGACTTCTACTTGAACATGTGCAGAGCGAAAACACTTACACAGAGCAGTGTCCTAAGGGAAAGCAAACCCCAAGGCAGGGGGACAGACTTAGAACTCGTGTCTTGTTCCAGTGCCACAACGCTCTGCGAAGACTTCGGTGGGAAAGGTGGGTCTCAGCTCCCTGTTCTTAAGAGCAGCCCATCACTGCTACAGCGGAGCCTAAGGCAGATGCTCGCACTGCCCAGTGAAGAGCAGAGATGGCTAAGGCAGATGCTCACACTGCCCCAGTGAAGAGCAGAGATGGCTAGGGCAGATGTTCACACTGTGCCCAGTGAAGAGCAGAGATGGCTAAGGCAGATGTTCACACTGCCCCAGTGAAGAGCAGAGATGGCTAAGGCAGATGTTCACACTGTGCCCAGTGAAGAGCAGAGATGGCTAAGGCAGATGCTCACACTGTCCCAGTGAGGCACAGAGAGGGACAGACTGATGTGTGAACTGGCACTCCATCTGTTTTCTCCATTTTATACAGTTTGAGGTCCAATGAAGAGTCGAGAAAGTACCATCTGCTGAGGGCAGATCTTATGTTTTAATCCACAAATCCAGCATAACCACCTGGAGGTCCTTCCCTGATGTCTCTGGATTCTGTCAAGTTGGCAGTTAACACTAACCCTCACAGGAAAGCCTGGAGTCCTCGAGTTTTGGTCAAGACCGGAGGGTCACAAGTGTGATGCCAGCCTGTGCTATACATCAAGGTCTGCCTCCAGTCATAACTCAGCACTCGGGAAGCAGATACAAGCAGTGGTCTGTGAGTTTGAGGCCAGCCTGGTCTATCTAGCAAGTTCTAGGCCAGCCTGGTCTACCTAGCAGGTTCCAGGCCAGCCTGGACTACATAGAGAGACTCTGTCTCAAAAAAACAAACAAAATGTCTTCAAAATAGGTTATTTCAAAATATTATATATTTTATTGATGTGTCCCTTTCCATTTTTATTTTTATGTATATTACAATGCTCACGCTAAGTTTAGCATAACATATGTTTAAATAAGTAAAAGTAAATATGACAGGGGTCTGTCCAAAAATTGTCTTCATGGCAGGGACAGAAAGTGATAGCAGAAGAGCACCTAACTAGAATCCTCCAGGGAGAGTCTAGGGGTGTGGCTCAGAAATAGAGACTCTGCCTAGCATCTCCCAGTGAAGGACTTGGAGTGTGGCTCAGAAGTAGAGACCCTACCTAGAATCCCCCAGTGAAGGACTGGGGATGTGGCTCAGAAGTAGAGACCCTGCCTAGAATCCCCCAGTGAAGGGCTGGGGATGTGGCTCAGTGGTAGAGACCCTGCCTAGAATCCCCCAGTGAAGGGCTGGGGATGTGGCTCAGTGGTAGAGACCCTGCCTAGAATCCCCCACTGAGAGACTAGGGACTTGGCTCAGATCCCACAGTGGATCAGGGACCAGGGATCAGTAAAGTCTACCAGCTAT
Organism: Bramus lutescens; assembly: GCA_001685075.1. Lineage (NCBI taxonomy): Eukaryota > Metazoa > Chordata > Mammalia > Rodentia > Cricetidae > Bramus > Bramus lutescens. The sequence continues at coordinate 132,967 of LOEQ01003456.1, forward strand.
ACTATGGCCAACAGAAAGGGCTTATCATTGGGGATAAGTTGAAAGCAGCCTAGGCCAGGGCCAAGCCTGCACAGGAAGGCCAAAAGAGCTGAGCCCTGGGTCAAGCTCACTGCGGCTGAGTATTCATTCTCAGTATCGCACATATCCTTTTCCTGGGACCACAGTGTTTTTCAGTTCTTTAAACCACTTTCCTTGCACGGAAACAATGGCTCAAAAGGTTAAGGCACTTGCTTCTAAAGCTGACAACGTCAATTCAATTCCCAGAAGCCACACAGTGGAAGAAAAGAACCACTCCAGCAAAGTGTCACCGGACCTCCACCTGCATGCCATGGCCCACCCCTCTCCATATGCACACAAAGTAATTTAAGAAAAAGCACTTTTCCGTCCCTAAAAAAAGGTTTCTTGCGGCAAGTGTGCAGGAATACTCAGCGTCTCATTGCTTCTAAGAGAGCCAGGCAAGGGAGAGTGTGGGTGGGGAGAGCTGAAGAGGAAGGGGTTGGGGAGAAGCCCTGGCACGGTCCTATCCCGGCACCTATGAAAGGATGGACGGATGGATGGATGGCTTGGCAGATGGGCTGAAGAGTGCATGGGTTGGACATGGGTGTGTGAGTGGGGGAGGGAGGGGGAAGCAGGGGTGCATGGGAAGGTATACGGATGGGACAACGGATGCATGGGTAGACCATGCTGAGTGAACACAGGGACTAGAAAAAAGATGGGTACAGGAGCATGGTCGACAAAGGTCGGATTGTTGCTGCCTGTAGATGCTCAAATATGCCGCCAGGTGTCGCCATAATCTCTAGGACCACCTGAGAGGTCATATGCTGCAGCTACTCGCCAGAAGTTATACTTCAAACCAGTTGCCACACACGGTCAGGCCCTTGCTTTTGCACACGCGCACCAGCACCCACTGGCTTCACCCAGCACCCCAGCCTCCTCCAGCACCAGAAGAAAACAGCAACAGCTGCAGAAAAGCAGACTGACCACACACTGAGCCTCTCTGAGACAGGCAGTGTGTGGAGACCCCTTAAGACTTGAGCTGATGGTTTCTGTCCCGCCAGCATCAGCTGCTTGTGCTGTTAATGGAGCTCAAATCACAGCCATAGTTGTCAGCCTAGGAACCCTCCCCGGCTTTGCACCTTTGGGGGNAATCCCCACCCCACCCCCAGACCCACTTGAGGATGACAAACCAAGTCAGGAAACCACCACACTCTCCCAACCCAAGCTAGCCTCCCACTCTTCTTCAGCGCAAAGGTCTGTCCCCGGCTCTGGAAACTGCAGTGAGAGCCGACGGGGGTTCTTCTAGAAGGCAACATTTCTCAGCCTTTCCCCACCACGTCCCCCAGCAGAAGCATCTGTCCCCTCCGCCAGCCCTTTCTGGCTGCACTGCTTGCAGGAAACCTGGGTTCTTCACAAAGCCGGCTCAGAGAATTCACGGTAACCCATGGGCGGAGTGTTGATCGACTCGTAAGGAAAAAACATGAGTCTTCAGTAACCGCTTAGCTTATCAGCTCATTGAGCACCCTGAAGCTTGCCAGCTCCAACTGGCCCACGAGCCCACCAACAGCCTGACCCACACATACTTACTCCCACTCTTTCCTTCTGGCCTGAGGGGTGCTATGCATTTTGTGCGCTTGGTGGGCCAAGATGACATCCCTATGGTCCACCACGCCACCACGCCGTTTCAGAGTTGGCCCGTCGAGNCATGAGACGCGCAGGGGCCTGCGTGAGCCTGCCAGAGTCCAGTCCGCGTCTCGGCAGCTTGGACGGTGAAGGACGTCATGACTGAGTGGGGGAAGCATGGGGTCAGAGCCCCAGGAGGTCTTCGGCATCCATGGACCTCACTCAGAAATCCCAGGAGAGGAAACTGGAGGGAGAAGAAAGACGGGGAGAGCAGAGTGAGAGAAGCAACAAGGAAGCCAGGGCCACGGGAACAGGTGTGGGCAGCAGAGGCCACCCCACCCTGCACCCGGAAGTTCAGCACCCCGGGCCTGGCTGCCAGGATTGAGTATTCCCTTGGCAACTGGGGGACAGGAAAGACACTTCTAGCAGTTGCCCGGCAACACAGGCCATGGGTTGAAAGGGCACAAGGGTGTGGCTGATGCTGAGCAATAGGACCACCTGGCTCCAGATGCCAGCCAGACTGGGGTGGGTTGGGGTAGAGGTGTTTTCTCGCATCTAGATGTTTTCTTTTGCCGAATGGACCCTCTAGAGCCCTTACTCTCTGTGTTATGGGCCTGTGACCTGTGATCTCCAGACCCCTGATGGCAAGTTCAAGCTCGAATGTGCTGGGCCAGACGTCTGGTCCCCATCTGCTTCCTTTTGTGGTGTAGAGAGCGCAGCGGGACCAACAGTTAGTTTTTTCGCCTCATTAAAAAATGTGTTGTCTGTGTTCATGTGCATTCAGTGCACATAGCACATGGACATGCATGCATATGTGTGTGGAGGCCAGAGGTCTGCCTGTTCAAGTCACCATTTCTTGGGCTGAAACATCCCAGCTCCTTTGATGAGCACAGTACTTTGAGACTGAGGAGGACAGGAGCAAGGTGGCTCACACGTGCAAGCCCAGCACTCAGGAGGCTGAGGCAGGGGAATGGAGAGCTTGATGGGCATCTGGACTGCACGGAAAGGCTCAGTGTGAAAACTCATGTCTTCTTCTTTTCAATGTAGTTCACCCGCTGTTTGGGGAGGGAAAGTGATAAACTCTACTGCCACACCCACTGGTTGTTGGAGTCTCAAAACCAGAGGAAC
>LOEQ01003457.1:5601-16472 GCA_001685075.1 Bramus lutescens
TGTAGATACAGTGTGACCACTGCCTCATTCCTGACTGTAGATACAGTGTGAACAGCTGCCTCGCACTTCCGCTGCCATGCTTTTATCCCATGGACTGTGTCCTCCACTGTGAGTCAGAATAAATCCGTCCTCCACTAAAGAACTCTCACCAGGAGTTGGACACTTTAGTCACAAAAATAAAAGTTGCTGTTGCATCCATGATCCAGTCTTGGAGAGCTTAGCATATTTCTCTAAAAAAAGAAAGGAGAGGACTGATCCCCACTGTTCCCTGGTGCTCCTTTTATCTTGATACTTTGTCACTGAGATGCAAATGAGATGATAATTTATAGGAACAAAAATCAGGGACTGTGTCCTACTGAATTCTGCCATGACCATTTGGCATTTCTGTGGACTCAGATAGGGTGGCAAGTGTTTTATCCACTGAGCCATCTCTTCAGCCTCTCTACATACCTTTACAGATTTTCAATCAGTAAAACTGCTAATTCATTCTTTAGACAGTCTTTGGACAGAAAAGATTGTGATATTTAGGCCCGGATTTACATACATACATAGAGTGTATGTTTCTATACATATATATTTTGTAAAGATATTCTATTTTTATTTTATGTGTAAGAGTGTTTTGTCTGCATGTGTGTCTGCACAATGTATGCCCAGTGTCCACTAATGCCAGAAGAGGGCTTCAGAGCCTGTAGAACTGAAATTATAGACGATTGTGAACTGCAGTGTGGGTGCTTGGAACTGAATCCATGAGCTTCTGACCTCTGAGTCTTTTCTTCCTCCCTATTCATTTACTTTTGAGACAGGTCTCATGTTGCCTTCACTGGCCTCAAATTCATTATCAGCCAAGGATGACTTGTACATCTGATCCTCCTGCCTCCACTAAGTGCTGGAATGCACCCTCACACCCAGTTTATACAGCACTGGGGATGGAAACCAGGGCCTCAAACATGCTAGATGTCTTCGTTAGGGCTTCTAATCCTGGGATAAAACACTACAACACAAAGCAGCTCGGGGCAGGAAAGGATTAATTTTAGCTTACAGTTCATAGAAGGAAGTTGGGGCAAGAACCTAGAATCAGGAACTGAAGCAGAGCCATAGAGGAACCTGGCTTGCTCATCATGTCTGACTCAGAGTGCTTTCTTACAGCACATAGGACCACTATTCCAGGGTGGCACCACACACAGTAAACTGGGCCCTCCCACATCTATTAACAATCCAGAAAATGACCACATGCTTGATTACAAACCAAGCTGGTGAGAACATTTTCTCGATTGAGATTCCTGCTTCTAAAAGGACTCTGGCTTGTGTCAACTTGGCACAAAACTACCAAGAACACCAGACAAGCACTCTACCAAGCCAGCCACATCTCCAGCCTTAGGAGTGGGTTTTATATAGCACACTGTGGTGATAAGAAGGTGTTAGTCCTGAGAATAGGGAGACACAGAGAAAGATGTGTGTGCTCTTGTGTAGGGTGCATAATATGTATTTGTGTTGACTTTGTAGGTTTCTGTAAAACTACTTAAAAACTTAGTCTGGGACAAGCTAGTCTCTGGAAACATTTTTCTAACAAAGTAAAGTTCTAACTGCATCCATCTTTCCACCATGACACCAACATTGCAGCATGTGTGTATCAGCTTTACCCTTTGTCTCTGAATGACCTTTGCACACAAGAAATCGCACACCCTGTGTGATCAAAGGTCAGGCCAGGGCTTGTTCTTTGACTCTCAGTACGGTCCACCCTTGGCCAAGGCACTGCTATCATTTGTTCTATAGCAATTCATGGCAGATTCCCCAATCAGCCTTTGCTACTAGAATGCCCGAAAAAGGAAAAATATAGAAAAGTGATTTCATTGTCTGAGTCACTGTGACTCTTAAGAACTACCCATCAAAAGCTTGGCTATGGAGGGCACTCATTAGCACCCAGAAAACCTTTTGAGTTCTGAGCTATGAAGACACAAAAAACACAGGCCTTGACATCACAGGAAACTGAGCCAGCAGTCCTGAGGAGTGAACACAGCCCATACACAGAAGGATCCAATTAAGCCCAGTGCATGGCTCCAAACTCGGTGATGCAGACATAAAGATGAGTATGTCTCATCTCTTGAGAGAGCTGCAGTCCAAGGGCAGAGTGAATTAGAAACAACTGTCTGTACAGCAGAAGGGCAAGTGCCTTTTAGGTATAAGTCTAAACGCAAAGCTTTCTGGGTGTATAGAGAAGAAACTGAGCCATTGTATGCTGGCTGCTCCAGGAAAACCATCCAGGGTAAAGACCTTTGAATTAAACTCTGCAGTTGAATAGATGTTCTCGGGGCTAGAAACTGCAGGAGAGACATTTTAGGTAGAGGGGACCTCAGGGAAGAGAAGCCACAGAAAAGGCACAGTGCTGGGGAAGTGAAATGGGGAGCTAGGTAGTGTGCCTGGAACTGAGGTGCTCATGATCAGCTTGAGCTGATTATGAGAGAGCAGGAAATGAAATTATACAGCACAGTCAACAATTATCAAGGGTATCGAGCACTTTGAGTGTTATTCATTTAATCTTTATAACACATACATGGTTGAATTTGATTCTTTTCTCTTTTTTTGAGACTAAGTCTCAAACTCACAGAGGTCTACCTGCCTTCATTTCTCAAATATTGGGACTAATGCTATCATACACTATGCAGGGCAGTGTTTTGACCTTGAAATGCCCCCCCCCTCGCCGCCACCATAGATTTTTACTTTGGACACCTGATATCCAGTTAGTTTTACTATTTTGGGAGTTTTGGAAACTTTGAAAAGCGGTAAATAGCTGTGAGGAATAGGTCATTGGCAGTGACTATTTGGGGGAATGCTGTCAGTGGCTGTTCCCTTTGGGTCTGAGCTTCAAGCTTCCTGTCCCACTGTAGTGTGAACTGTCTTCCCCATGCATTCCCACCATCCTGTTCTGCCAGGATGGACTAAAACCCTCTGAAATCATAAGCCCAGACAAAACTCTTCCCTTAAGTCATTCCTATCAGAAAAAATGCGGAAGTAATTAGTTCTGTGATGTAGGTGCTGTTTGGCTCATTCTGCTCTTGGGGAAACTGAGATACCATGTACAATTGATTAAGAAACTTCCCCCAAGGAAGGGTGGATCCCAGACATGATCCCAGGCACCCTGACGTCAGACCCTGTGCCCCTTACCACAGGGCTCTTAGTAGGGGAATGTCCTCAGGGGTCAAGGTCAGGCAGGCATGGCTTTGGGAGGAGATGGCATCAGAAACGGGTAGATGAAAAGGAGTGGGTGAGCCAAGGTGAGAGGAAGTGAGAAGACACTCCAGGCAAGAAGAAATGCCATAAGCAAAACCATCGATTTGGGGGTGAGAATGTCCATGGGCATTGGCCCATTGTGCTGTTTTTTTTTCTGGGCAGCCCAATGAGCATCCTATCAGAAATTCCGGAAGTAGTTCTTCTCTTTAGATGAGTCTGGGGGAGCTCAGGTTTGTTCATTAGCTCCCTGCTTCCTTCCTTTACTCCAGACCTGGAGAGATACCGTATGAGCAGTGGAAGGCAGTGCGCTTATGAATTCCATAGGTTCTGCTGTGCAGGTGTGTGTGTGTGTGTGTGTGTGTGTGTGTGTAGCGTGAAAGCTAGAAGTCAACCTCTAGTGTTCTTTAGGACATGTGCATTTGTTACTTTTTTAAAACAGGGTCCTTCCACTGAGTTGCAACTGTCCAATTCCAATAGGCTTGCCAGATGATGACATCCCCCACCCCCAAGTCTGGGTTTGCGTGTTATCACCTCCCCAACACTGCAGTTACAAGTGTGTGCCATGATTCCTGACATGTTTAGGTGGGTTCTGGGGGTTGAATTCAGATTCTTGTGCTTACATGGAAAGCACTTTACCAACTGACCCATCTCCCCAGCCTTCTGTGTGGCTTTAAAAATATATCTTCTACCAGACATTTACTGGTGAGAATGGATGTCATCTCACCACGGAGAAGTGCCCGGCTCCCCATTAGGAATCCTAAGGGACAGTCATCTGGCTGAACTGTGGAACGGTCCAGCCACACACATTTAAATAAGAGAGACATCAGGGCAGGGTAACAGAGACCAAAGAGAGATTGCTCCCTGAGTGAAATTGAATTCCATTAGAGTTCAGTTGAGACACCAAGTTGCCATGACACTAGCATATCCATGGGCTTTGCTGTCTGTCACTTTCACTTAGTGGACTCTCCATCTAAAGCCATGACGGTCGGGCTGCATGGCGGCCTTCCTGCCAGGGAATGACAAGCCTCCCCTTTGAGAAGCTAGAAGCCTGGGTGGGGATATGGAAGGGGTTGGAGGAAGAACAAGCTAGAAGCAGGCGTTCTCTGCAACCTGCTACTTCCTCGGCTAGGTTTGCCTGTGGTCCTGCTAAACTGGAACAAAGTACGACCATAACCTGTGGCGGCAATGCTCCGGACTCATAAGGCAAGTGGCGGTGCTACTAAAAGCATACATTAGCCTTTTGGGACACAGGAAGGTTAATGCGCCTCTCTGTCTTGGTTAGTTTTCTTGTTGCTGTGACAAAATACCTGACAAATACTTAAAGAGGGAGTGGCTTGTTGTGGCTCACTGTTTGAGGACACAGTCATCATGGTGGAACAGATTGGGCAGCAGGAGCAGAAGGTACATGATGGTCACAGATGCTCACATTGTGTCCTCAGTCAGGAAGCAGAGAAAGACGGGAACTGGTGATGAATCACCTTTCCCTTTGTATTTGATGGGACACCCTGTTCGTGGAAATGGCAGGCCTTCTGGGGGGAGGGTGTGTGTTTCTAAATCAAGATTAACATCATACTTTCTGACCACAGTTCCTCACTTCCAAAATTAGTTTTAAAATTTGACTGTCTGTGTGTGTGATACTGGGATTTGTCTTAGTTAGGGTTTTATTGTTATGAAGAGACACAATAACCAGGACAGTTCTTATAAAGGAAAGCATTTAATTGGGGCTGCCTTATAGTTCAGAAACTTAGTCCATGTCATCAGGGTGGAAAACATGGTGATACATGGCAGACACGGTGATGGAAAGGTAGCTGAGAGCACTATAGCTGGATGGGCAGGCAGCAGAGAGAGACAGACGCTGGGCCTGGCTTGAGCATCTGAGGCCTCCAAGTCCATCCCTAGTAACACACTTCCTCCAACAAGGCCACACCTCCTAATAATGCCACTCCCTAGGGGCCTATGGGGGCCATTTTTATTCCACCCACCACAGGGTTGAACTCAGGACCTTGTACATGGTAGGTAAATGCTCTGCCACTGAGTTACACACCAATTCCAAATACAGTCCCTCATTAGACAGAAGATGGGGTAAATTGAAATAGATGTACAAAGCGTTTTGCCCAACCACAAGTCTCTAACATAGGTAAGGCATGAAAATTGTGTGTTGCGTATGGTACCTGGCACTTGCATCAACATGAGATTTGCTAGCTACTGTTACTAAATTCCTGATATCTTAGACCCGGTCCTCACCCTCAGTGACTTCCTTTTTAAACTCTTCTTTCGAAAGTCACATGTGTTTGAGGAGGAGATAGATTAGTGGCAGTGAGGGACAGATTCAAGCATGGGTGAGAGTCATTGCTCAGACAGCAGTTTGGGAAAGGGGGGGTAGTTCAGATGGGGGGCAGTGAGAGAAACTGTCATTCTCAAGAGGCAAATCTCTGAGAGATAGACTCAAACAAGGGGTGTCTCAGCAGTTACAGTGCCTGCTCTGCAAGTGTGAAGGCTGGAGTTTGGATCCCCAAATTTCTGGGCATGATGGCAATTCGTGCCCCAGAAGGTGGGCACAGGAGGGCTCCCCAGCTAGGTAGCTATCAAGACTAGCAGTATTAGTGAGCTCTGAGTTTGAATGAGAAACTGTGTCTCCATGAATAAAGTGGAAAATAATCAAGGATTTGGACATTAATTTTGCATCTCTGCATGCATGTGTACACATGTGCTTGCACACCACACACACACGTAAACATACGTAACACATATTTGCCACACTCATACATGAAAAATGGGAGAAGGTGAAAGTTAGGTGCTAGATTGGGAAGGGTAGGAGCAAGGGCTTTGGAGGTCCTTGATGGAGTCTTCCGAGACAGATGACATTGAGGATTATTAAAATGAGACATGGTTCTATGCCTGTATCCACTGAGGAGGAGTCATCAGGGAAAGTGCATCATGAGTAATCTTTAGAGAAAGTGGGTAAGTGAGCTGCTTTCTGTCCATGTTAGCAGTGAGTGTTCTGTCTCTTATGTGATGGTTAGCTTTAATTGACAACATGGCACACGGAAATCACTGGGAATAGTCTATATTGGGTTGGCCTGTGAGCAAATCTGTGGGGTATTTATAATAAAGTAAATTGATGTAGGGAGACTCCGTGTGGGCACCACCATTCCCTAGGAAGGGTCCTGTGCAAGAGTGGAGCAATTGAAATTAGCAAAAGCAAGAAATGTGCCTTCATTAATTCCTTTCTGCTCTACCTGCCTTAAGTTCCTGCGCTTGGCTGCCCTGCTGTGATGGGCTGTATCCTGAAACAACAAATTTCTCCCTTAATTTGTGTTTTGTCAGTGTATTTTATCAAAACAACATAAATGAACCTAGGGCGTCTTTTAAGGGGGTGGAACTTAAGCAGAGCTGGTGCACAAGCATTGACTTTGGTGCTGTCCAAATAATAATGGAAGTTGACAGAGTCAGGCTAAGAAAATTCATAGCCCGGATTGTCTAAAGCCTCATTTGATGATAGATGGAAGTCTTCTGCTCACTATTCCTGAATTTTCCACACAGGAGCCATGTGGTGACAGGCAGTGGAGGGAATCCGTAAGCCCTTTCCATTGCCCTAAACTGCAAGCAGGTCTTTCTCTGTTGCCTTGCTTTCCATCCTTCCTGGCCTCAGAATGCACTCGAGTGTGACCCCAGACTAGTCTGCCTAAGTAATGCCTAAGCACTTGTGGTATTCTGCTGGGCCAATGTTCCAGTGCCTTGCAGGGAGTACCCGCAGTTCTAAAGAGCCCTTCATCTGGGGCCCAGGGAACTGCAGGACCTTAGGCACAGAATTTAGGAGCTTCAAGAACTTGAATGGAGGTAGAAAGCTCAGTCCGTAAAATGGTTGGGGACGTGGGTTATATCCCCAGAACCTATGAAAAAAGGAATATGCTTAGTGGCTCCTGTTTGTAATCCCAGCCCTGGGGAGGCTAGATAGGTGGATCCCTGGGGCTCATTAACCAACAAGCCTGGCCTGTTTGGCAAAGCACAGGGCAGTGAGAGACCCTGTCTCAAAAACAGAAAGGTGGGTGGGATTCTATCCTCCACATGCTCACTTACACACACACACACACACACACATGCATGTGCATACACACACATGCACATACACACACACACATACACACATTCACACCCAAGTTCTTGGATGCAATGTTAAAACTCATATGCTTTTATGAACTTCTAATTGAAATTTAATGCTTTCCCCAATGATGGATCAAGATAACAAAATCACAGATATTTTCATATTCCAGTGTTGGCTCCAGCCAGTTTCCATGCTGTTGTGTAGTTAATTCCCTCAGAAACATGGGCCCAGCTGGTGACTGTTTAGCTAGTAGGACATAGCAGAAATGACGCTGTCAGCCTTGAACTCAACCCTTAGGAAGCTATGGTGGGGTTGGAGAGACGACTCGGTGGTTAAGAGCATTGGTTGCTCTTCCAGAGGACCTATGTTTGATTCCCAGCTTACAGCCATCTGTAGCTCCAGTTCCAGGGGATATGACACCCTCTTCTGGCCTTTACAGACACCAGGCACACACCTGATACATACACATATAAGCAGACAAAACACTCATACACATAAGATAAAAATGAATCTTAAAAACAAAACCTATGAAAAGTTGGTTTCTCTTTTTGTACCTTTTCTTTTTTTGCTTTTTTGGCTCCTCAACAACCGTTTAGACATCTGGCTATGCTGTTGCAGAGGCCATATGGATAGGGTACACAAAGAGGAGAGATTTGGAGACTCCATAGAGATAAAAGGACAATATCCCACCATGTTGGCACCCCCTTGAGCCCAGCCTTTAACCATACTCACTGAGGTGCAAGATAAGAGAGAGAGAGAGCCATCTGGAACATTCTCTTTCCTGAAACTTCTATGTGAATGATGAGACCACTTCACCCCAGGCCAGGCAGATTACCTACAGAACCTTGACATTTAGTTTTACTGAATACGTAACTATGTATCTAGAGTCCCCAAATGTCTGTTACATTTGAACTCCTCCTTTTCTCAACTTTGACAACCTTCACAGAGATGTGCTCAGCACTCAAAAATTCTGAAATAGAGGCTGGGGAGATGGCTCAGTCAGTAATGAGCTTGCTATGGAAGTGTGAAGGTCTGAATTTAATTCCCAGATTCCATGTAAAAAAGCTAAGTACCACTGGGCTTGTCTGTAATACAAGACCTGGAAGGAAGAGCCACGAGGATCCTTGGGTCCACCTGACCATCATCACTGTCTGAACTGGCAACTTCCAGGTTCAGTAAAAGTCTGTTTCAAAGATAAGGCAGAGAAAAAATACTGAGGAAAACACCTGCCTTTGGCTTCTGTACACCACATGAACCTGCATGAAGATGGATGTACACATACATGAACATGTACATAGACTTGCACGCACAATCAAAAATAATTCCAAAATAAAAGCAGGAGGATAAGGATCATAGCAGACTTAGCTGGTAGACCCTACCTGACCTCAGCATCCATGTTGCTCACTGTGAGGGGCACGAGGAGCCCCTGAAGTCAGGGCTTTCTTTGTCTGTAGTATATTCAAGATATCCATGAAGAGTTATGGTTTACCACTGAGCAGGAAAAGAGCAAACTAGGAAGTCAGGGCAGGAAGTGTAGCTGCTGTCACCAAACGAAGGGCTCATCCTGAGCCTCCCTGGTCAAGGCTCTCAGAGAAGAGGAGACTTGAGCTTGACTCTGAAGCCAGGGCAGAACGTAGAGTGATTGTACAGCTTGCAGCTGGGCGGAAGCTGGGAGAGGCACTGAAAGGTACAAAGAGGACCTGGCCGTGGCTGGGAGCCCTTTTCAGGAGCAGATGCACCATGACCTGTAGAAAACTGTGTGTGGCCAGACTGTAGGGTTTGAGGTGCAAGAACTTAGGGTTTTATTGTTCGGAGGAGCAACAAACACTCAGAACAGCTCAAGTGCAATAAAACACAGTTGGTGCAAGCTCGGTTTTCTTCACATTCCTGTTTCTCAAGAAGATGGAACCTGGCCGTCATTCTGTCTTTCTGCTGTCAATCCAAAATGATCATGCTTAACCATTTTATTTGTTTGTTCACTTGTTGAATGTGTGTGCACACAGACATCTATGTCACAGTGCTTGTGTGGAGGTCACAGGACCCCTAGGAGTCAGTCAGTCGTCAGGCTTGTTGGGCAAATGCCTTTACCCATAGAGCTATTTTTGCTGGGATCTGTGCTGTATCATTTCCGTAAACTGCAGTTTTTTCCCTGGAATCTCTGTGGCCATGGGTGGTGGTGAATACAGGATGGACTGCAGGGGTAGAGGACTGTGGCCACTTTCTTGCTGAGAGAGATGTGAGGGAATCTCCATTACTTTCTGGTCTTGGTTATTTTCCCCACTCACTCTTTTTTTATATATCTTTAAAAATACTAATTTGCTAGGGCTTTTGAAAGCCACCTGTTTGGTGGGTCCATGGGGGAAGTTTTGTGTGTCAATGACAGTATTTTAGCTTCCATGGGCCTCGGGGTAGGGGCAGGCATGCGTCCAGTCAGGCTTACTACATTATTGGGGTCCTGGGGTTGCCATGGTTGTAGATTCTTTGACAAATAGGCCATTGGTCTCTTTCAGGGTCCAAGACTGAGGCCGAAAGATGAACTTGAGGCTAGCAAGGATTATAAGACCCCGTCACAAGAACGAAGTCAAATTCTGGTTGTGGGGTCCTGTATTTTTATCTGGTATTTGTTAGCATGCATTCCTTCAGGTGAATAAAAATAGTTTCAAATGTTAAAAAAATACTAATTTGCACACGCACGAACACACACATCATAGTGTACATGTGGATGTCATGGGACAACTTTTGGGAGTTAGCATTCTCTTTTTACCGTGCATATTTCAGGGACTGAACTCAGTTCCTCAGGTCCGGCTGTAAGCACCTTCCTCAGTGGACTGTGTTACCAGCTCTTCACTCTGAGACTCGAGTTGGAAGCCTGGAGTTGATGTGGATTGGAACACATCCATGGTGAGGATGCAGGGAACAGTGCATAAGAAGATAATTTGGGCACCACTTTATATCTAGAGTATTAGCTTGCTCTCGGCTGTGTTTTTCAGCATGTGACAGTAATTGCAGAATTTGCAAGATGTTAGTTGTTTTTGTCTTTTTTCCCCTTAAATTCTAGCTTGTCCTTTTCCCGTCCTTGGCTAAGTTTCTGTATAATGCTCTCACTGACTCATTCATTCTACCCCAAGGAGAGAGTGTGGGACTGAACATAAAGTCAGTCTCCTGGTCATCACTAAGGAATATGAAGTCCAGAGTTAGGTGGGGAGGGGTAGGGCAGCTCTGGGCCTTGTGGGAAACTGGCTGGGGTTTTATTTCTAGCAGCCTCAGGGGCCCATCTGAGTGGGATGGCCTATCTTCTAAGGGAGCTTCTCTATAATTTAGGGAACCTCGGGGAATGTTCCCATCTGCACGCTAAAGCTGTCCTTGAGGACTGACATCAGCAAGAGGCAAGTTTTATCTGGGTGTGGGACCAAGTTGCTCATCCAAAGGAGATAACATTTGTGAGAAACGTCATCCTCATGGGTCCTGTAGACTGATATTTCGAAAGGGAATTGTTCCAACATCATCCGCATGACTCCCCCCCACCCGCCCCCACTCC
>LOEQ01003457.1:20596-34549 GCA_001685075.1 Bramus lutescens
TGAATACAATTTATGTGTTGTTATTTCGGGTGTTAAGCTAGCCGTGCAGGAGCCAGGCAGGACGAAAAGCAGGCCTGCTCACCTCATCACTACACACCACAATGAACCGAATCCTCAAACTTTGAGCCAAGCAAATCTTAAGTTGCTTTTTCAGGCATTTTGTCACAGACTGAGAAAAGAGACCGATGCAGGGACTATCTACTTACCTGTCTGCCTACCCCTTGGCTGACGACCTGGTGATCTCACTGCCCCTCTGGTCACTGCTCTCAGCATGAGAGGCTCTCAAGGCATTTCTCTGCTCCCAGAGATTTGTTTCCTTTTGCTTAGTGCTAACTGATCCAGGATGGTCTGGGATTCACCACTGCAGCTGTCAGATCATCCAAGTTTCCTATACATGGTCCTCACAGTAGGCTATCCACACCAGTTAAGACAGCACCAATTGCCTGATCACATGACAAACAGCATGGGATGATTTGGAGAAGATTCATTGCACTCTTGTGCAACCCAGAGGGGAGGGTTCCTGAGACAGCTAGGGTTCTTCAAAGCCACCAGGCCATATGATCAGGAAGGGGGTGGAGTGGTTGGTGGGGGACACTTCCAGAGCTGGGGTGGCTGAAGACACAGTCACCCCTATCTCTGTTCCACTGACCAGACACATGGGAATCCCCACTGATTTCTAGGAGGTGGGAATGTAGACTCTGTGGAGCAATGAGCCACAGGATCTATTCCCTTGTCACAGATGGACTGCGGGATTCTGAAGTCTTCAAGCCTTCTGAAGCAACTCTACTGTCTACTGTCCTGCCCATCCTGTCCTGTCTTAGCCTCCCCTTCCCTCTCCTCTCTCCTCACTCCCCCACAGGAGAGCAAGGGATCAGAGAATCTGCCATTTCCTTCTTGCCACCAGCAGCTGCCCTGCAGAACTTTGATTTTTATTTTTGTGTGTTTATGTGGGTGCACATATGTGTGCTTTTGTTTGGAGGCTAGAAGTCAGCCTCAGGGGTCATTTCTGAGGAGTCTTCCATTAACTTTTTAAGGTAGGGTCTCCAACTGGGACCTGGGACTTGCCAATTAGGCTGGGCTGGCTGGCCCCTGAACCCTATTGAACTTTCTCTCCCTGGCTAAGCACTGAGAATGGAACTTAGGTGTTTTCACCTGTATGGCACACAATTTACTGACTGCGCTTTCCCTTCTATTCCCCTCCCCTCTTCTCTCCCTTTCCTTTTCCCTCTCTCCCTTCCCTCACCTTGCCTCCCCCTCCTTCTTTCTTCACCCCTACCAATCTTAAAGACTGGAGAAAAAGACTGCTCTAGATTAGGTTTTTTTACTTTACCAGATGGTGAAGACAGAGGCCAAGCTGGCATGCAGAGAATAGCTCATGGCGAGCTCTGTCCCCAACACCACCCTCTAGAAGCCATCAATCACTCCATCATGGGCTTGTTTTCTGTTTCCAAGCAACAGAGCAAGCCCAAGCTCAGGTGAGAAATCAGCCTAGGACCCTGGTCTTTTGTGTAGTTCAGCCTAAGTCAGTTAAGCATCTCCATGCATGATTGTGCTCAGAGTCACATTTTCTCCTGTTATGGGGCAAAGAAAGACCTAACAATCCACTTGAAAAACACAGACTTCTTCCAAGACAATGCTCCAAGCTCCAAAAAACTTCATCTGACACTGTCTCTCTCTGTGGTGGATTCTCCATGGCTGAGCCCTGTCTCTTCACCAGCTAGGACTGAAGTTATTAAATGAAGATGACTGGAGAGGGCTGCTGGGGAAGACAGCTCTGTGGGTAAAATGCTTGTTGTGTGTGCATGGGGAACTAAGTTCAGTCTTTCAAAGCCTAAGAGTCAAACGCCCCACTCTGTCTGACCTTCTTCAGCTCTCCTTCCTCCAGAAGCCAGTCTGATTTCTGCTTCCTTGACCCACCTCACCCACCCGCCTGAGGCTTGATTGATTGCTTCCTTGGTGATGCAGGGATGCATTTTTAATTTTCCGACCTCAGAGTTTTATCCAGGGAGTGCTTTAATCAGTTCTTGCAAGGAAATTGTTGCTTGTTTCAAAACAGGGAGGCGCTCTTTGATGCTGCCTGTACAAGTGCCCTCTCACACTGCCATCTTGGTCTTCCCAGAGCTGGCGTTTGCATGGTTCCAGAGTGGGTCAAAGTTTATCTCTGTTATTTTGGAATCCAGGTAATCAAGAACCCTATGACAAAGCACTTTCTTTATCTTCTGAGATGCCTCTCTTTTTGTAAATCAGATAAGCTTCTATGTGTAAAATTTTATCCTGATTTTTTGTCCTGTCCTTATTAAAATATTCCAAATCAAGCAACTTAAAGGAGAAAGAGTTCAATTCTAGCTCCCAAGTCAATGTACAGTTCATCATGGTGGGAAAGCCAAGACTACAAGAGCTTGAAGCAGTTGATCACATGACATCCACATTCAGGAAACAGACTAATGGATGAACGCAAGCTGCTGCCTGGTTCCTTTCTATATCTAAACAGTGGAGACTCCCAGCCAGGGAAAGGGCACCACCCAGTGGGTGGGTCTCCCCACCTCAGTTAATGCAATTAAGGTAATTCCCTACAGGTATGCCCAGAAGTCTATCTCCCATACGATTATCGACTCCATCTTGCTGACAACACCAGCCAACACAGTATCAATCATTCAGGATCCTGTTACATTGGTCAGTTTGATGATTCTTATGTTCCTATCACACAAATTCTAATGACTGTAAATTTATGGTAGGTCCCTCATCAAGGCAGAAGCAATTTGTGGTTGCTGAACATCCTAAGGGTTACTTTGGCCTTTCAGTTCTTTGCATTTCTGTGTGCACTTTAGAGTCAGCTTGCAAATGTCTGTGAGATGTCGGCTGGGGTTCTTTTTGGTTTTAAGTCAAAGTGGGGGAGAATTTAAAAGTTTATGATATTGTATTTCCTAACTTTGAATACGATGCTTCCTTTTCTATCTAAACTGGTAAATTTTTCTTTAATTTGTTCAAGCTATTAATGTGTTCATATGTTCCTTGAGCATCTGTGAGTGCCGACACATGCCACAGTGAGTGTGTGGATGTCAGAGGACAAATCTTAGTTATCAGGTCTCACCCACAATCTTTTTATTGTCTTTTCTTCTTTCGTATGCATGTGTGGGTGTGGGCCCATGTATGCATGTGTGTTCATATGTGTGGGCATGTGTATGGTTGCACAAGCATGTGGAGGTCCCTGGTTGCTATCAGTACTTTTCCTAATTGTTATTCCTTCTAATTCCTTGAGGCAGGCTCTCTCAGTCAAACCCAGAGCTCACTGATTTAGCTAGTCTCACCAATCTCGTCTCTGTATTCTGAGGCTGGAATTAGAGGCAGGCTGGCACAGCTACCCTGTCTTTACATGGGTTCTGGGAATCTGATTCTTGGTTTGGAGCTTTACTCACTGAACCATTTCTCCGACCTGGTTTTTCTCTTCAGTGGTATACAATGGTGGTGTTGACAACTCCACTGAGCATTTTACAACTAACCCCAATGTAGATTCTTGTCTGTGTCCAGTGCCTGGCACACTGACAAGCAGCCCCTGTTCCTTATCAGAAGAAATCTCAGTTTGTATCCTGTCAGTAGTTCGTTCGTTCATTCATTAATTCATTMATTCATTCATTCATTCATTCATTCATTCATTCGTTCATTCGTTTTGTGTATATATGTGAATGTGTGTGTGAAGTGTATGCTTGTGTATATGTTCCTATGTATGTATGTGTATGTGCAGGTGAACATGCACCTGTGTCCATATGTGGAGGCCAAAGGAACACCTTGAGTGTCTTCTCCGAAGGGTCTCTCACTGGCTTAGAGCCTGGAACCCTGCTGTCTCTGCTTTTGCAGTCCCAGAGTTACAGCTGTATTTCACCACATCTGGCTTTTTATACGTATGCTGAGGATTCAAATTCAGGTCCTCATGCTTGTGTGGTAAGCACTCTACCCACCAGCCTTTTTCTTTGTACTCTCTCTGCTCATGGTCAGTCTTCCACTATCATAAGCAAAATCCTCTCTCCTCCTCAGAACCCATGGCCTCTCCTAAAAACTTTGTTCAGCCCGTCCCTGATTACCTCGCTGGCAACTTGCACTTTTCCCCCATCCCTCTGTTTGCTGTGGAGTTTTCTTCCCGAGATCTGTGGGGTCTCCTGCTGCAGCACTGTCTGTCTGTCTCTGGGCTCAGTCACTTCTCAGGCGTGAGCTTCCTGGAGACTCATTTGCCCCAATGTTTTCCATGTCCAAGGCTAGGATTTCTCTCACTGGCTTCACAGAAAATGCTGCGTTGCTGCATGAACTACTTTGAAAGAATCTGAGCAGCTGGAAGTTATACAGAAAGAAATGGAGACTTTCTTCTCCACTCTGAGCTCCACTCTGCCGTGGTGTCAAAGGTTGAGTTTGATTAATATCCTTTCTTAAAGTTGTTTCTGTAAAGAAAACACCTGCATAGACACACCCAGCCACTGCACATTCCGCTAGCTCCTCTTCCTTTCTTTTTAATTAAGTTACGTTTATTTGTGTGTGTGTGTGTGTGTGTGTGTGTGTGTGTGTCGGGGGTGTGGGTGTGTGTAGGCACATAAACGTGAAAGCCAGAAGACAGCTTGTGGGAGTCACTAGCTCTCTTCTTCAGCCTTGTGGGTCACAGGAACTGAGCTCAGGTCATTGGCTCAGCAGCAGGTAGCTGTGTCCTCTGAGCCATCTCTCCAATCCTCTTCAGTTTTTCCAATAGTGCAGTCAAATGATGCCTATGTTTAGTGGGTTCTTCTTTTTCCTTAATAGTGCAGCGTAGCCTTGGGACCATGTCCACGAATACAGAGCTGGCTCATTTGTTTAACAGTTATGTAAGAATATACTCTAATGATTAAGTACCCTCTGCTGATGGATATTTGAAGTATATTAATTTTTCCTGGTGGTGAACTTCTTTGTACTTAAAAAATTGCATAATCTAGTAGATTTTTTTTATGGCTTTGCATCCCAGAGATGGAGATCTGGGAGCACACAGTATGTGCCTGTGGGCTTTGGAGGCCAGTACAAAACTGTCTTCAGGAGGCTGAACGGGTTTCCTCAGCAAAGGCAGATTGGGAATAGTTCTCCTTCGCTTCACCCTGAGCCTCATTATTATTGTATTTCAACAATCCTTTAAAAATTTAATTGTGGTCTTCATGTACATTCCCAGGAGCCTTTTATTTATGGAAATGCCTTCTCCGCTTAATCTCATTTGTTCTCTGGGTTATTATTAATAATTTTATCAAAGTCTTATATTTAAATATGTTTTTAAAATTCAGATGCAAGAGTCAGGTATGGTAGTGCTAGCCTACAGTCTAGGGACTCAGGAAGAAGAGGCAGGAAGGAGTGTACAAGTTCCTGGTCAGCCCAGAATAGACAACAAGATCAAGGCCAGCAAGGGTGACATCGTGAAACCCTATCTTAAAAAATATCAGATTAAGTTCTTAAGATTAGAATCTAGGCTTGAATTCAAATATAGGTCAGACAGCTTCCTCTGTATAAATAAGTCTTTTAGAGTATTGGAACCTTCTCATGTTCCTCTGCCCCTTAGGGCAATGCAGAGAAGAAACAAGGCAGTAAGATCTATAGTAAGCATTCGCCAAAGCTGGAGGGCCAAACACAACTACCCCTAAAAGCAAGAGGCAGACTGCTCTGGCTCAAAGACTTCTTTTAATTTAGTCTAATTTTAATTGTATATGTGTCCATCTGTCTATGTTTGTATATACACACCATGTTTGTGCAAGTGCCCAAGGAGTCTGTAAGAAGGCATCACCCTGGCTCTGATGTCACAGGAGGTCTGGATACATCCAACATGGGTGCTGATCCACTGTCACAGGCAGTTTTGATAAACACGACATGGGTGCTGATCTGATGTTACAGGTGATTTTGATACACCTGACATGGGTGCTGAGAACTGAACTTGAATTCTCTGGCAGAAGAACAGGAACTCTTAACCCCTGAGCCATCTCTCCTGTCTTGTTGCAAATACTTTTTGGCTTCTCTCTATTCTCCTTTTGGGATCCTTCTTTGAAATTCTTTGGTGTGCGGGGATGGTTCCTGTAAGCACATCACATTCCTCTCTACACATAGGAAAGCGAGGGGAGATGTCTCAAGCTTCTCTCCCTGATTCATAGGGAAAATGAAAACAGAAGACATTTCAGAGACAAATGGCTGTGCCACTGGTCAGGTCATCTGGCCAACTGACAGAGGTCACCCCAGCATCCTCCCATTCCATCACTGAAATTTACTGAACCTTGTCATCTCAACCCCATATCAATTTGCTAGATTTTCATTTTAATTTCAAGTTGTTCATTCCCTCTTTTGCTCAGACTAGTAATTTCAGAGGCTGTATTATAATTTTGAGATGTTGTCTGAGGAGCGTTACAAAACATTAAAGCACATTTAGCCTTGAATTGTCACTTAAGATTATTGCAGGGAATTAGGGCTTTCTCGATCGTAAATGTGACAATAGATTGAGAACATGACTTCTGTTATGACTAAATGGGGACAAAGAGTAAAGAAGTGTTAAGCACACAGATGCTTCTTGTGTGAGTGCCAAGAAACCCAGAGAAATTAAAGCCATGGCTGGAGGAAAGGGATGGGGCTGGGCTGCTTGTGGATTACTCCGTCAGTGTGACAAGAGCCTGCAGAGTGCCTTTCCATGTGACCAAACTGCAGCGTAGGGAAGAGGCCAGCTGGGCTTCACGGCCATCTCCCACCTCATCTCTATCCATCTCCACTCCTAATGCTTCCCCCAGGACCTTTAACTGCCAATTTCACTTAATGCTGTCCAATGGCTGTGAAGGTCCCCGGGGAAGAGTGGGTGAAGGTGGGGTTGGAAGGCAGGTGCAAGGCCGAGGGTAAGAACAGTTCTAGAACCAGTATGTAGGAGCATATGAACTCCATCCTAGAACCAGTGTGCAGGAGCACAGAGACTCCATGCTAGAACCAGTATGTAGGAGCATATGAACTCCATCCTAGAACCAGTGTGCAGGAGCACAGAGACTCCATGCTAGAACCAGTATGTAGGAGCACAGGGACTCTGTTTTTATTTGCTGCTTTAATTTGGGACAAAAATCAGAGATAGTTTCCCTTGAGCCTTGTGGAGCCTGCAATGCATTTGTCTAGGTTAACTGGAGGAGGCCTGTTAGTAAGCAGGTGGGGTCTGAAGAGTGGACTAGAATAGAACTGCACAGATGCAGACATATGAAGAAGTAGAGTTTGGAAATTTGTGCTTGCTGTCAGCTCACCAGAAATTTCTTCTTGGCATGATGGATGCTAAACACCAACACAGCCCAGCCCACACACTGGAGACCTTGGGCCCCTACACGATGACTCTCCAGATTCCTGCCATGAGGCCCCATGTACAGGATGTTTCTCTGAAGCTCTATGGGGGAGCATTTCATGGCTTAGTTGGTGGTGCTATCATGCAGGAAACATAAAGAGGAATGGCATCCAATTACCCACTAGACTGTTCCTCCTACCTTCCCCTCTTTCTCTGTCGCCTTCGTCTCAGTGGCCACACTGTGTCCCCAGGGTCACTGGGAATGGCAACGGTGCTGCCCACACTTCTCTTCTTAACTCTTTCCCTAGTGTTCGTTACTTTTATTGCTGCTGTCATCAGATACCTGAAAAGAACAAAGAAACATAAGGGAGAGCAGGTTTCTTTTGGCTCATGGATCATGGGAAAATCTGTCATGACAAGGACAGCTTGGTGTCTGGAGTGTGGCTGTCTCCACAGTCAGGAAGCAGAGACTCACAGGTGTGACCAACTCATTTTCCTCCTTTTAATTCAGTCTAGGACCCCAGCCCATGGGACAGGGTCACCCACATTCAAGAGGGCCTTATTTTCTGACTGAAGGAAGTATAGATGCTTCTTCACAGACATGCCAAGGAGCTTGTCTCTTAGGAGATACTACATCCTGTCAAGCTGGTAATCCGTGTTAACTGTCACACGCCCAATGGACCATATGTGCATCACACACAAGAACGTCACCCTCTGTAGCATGACTTTCCCTGGATCCCCTCTCTACACCCTCTCTTCCTCCTTCTTCATCTACGGGTCCTATTTAACTCAAACAATCACCTTCCCGTTTTGTATGTTTGTTTTAAGTTTCAGGGGTTTTCTTTTTCTTTTTTCTTTTTGGTGTGTAGTTTCTTTTCTTTCTTTTTTCATCCTTCCTTATTTCCCACCCACCTTCCCTCCCTCCCTTCTAGGAAGGAAGGAAGGAAGGAAGGAAGGAATCTTCCTTCCTTCCTTTCTTTCTTTTCTTTCTTCCTTATATCTGCTCTCCAGGGAAAGCTAGAAATTCTGTTCTGCCAGCCTCGCCTGGGTGAGTTTCCTTCATCTGCAGCCACCTGCTTGGCCTTATATACAGCCCCCACAACCTAGACCAGTGAAAGTTTCCCAAATTCCTTTCTCCTGCCCAGAACCATCAGCGCTGAAAGCTGGCTCAGGAGCTTAGGTGAATTACTTAGCTCATTAACAAAGTGTCTCTCAAAGGGAAAGTTAGTAGGCACATAAAGTTGTCCGCAGTATTCCTCTGAATGACTGTGTCGTGAAGCCATTTCTGAAGCTACTGCTGCAGATGGTCTGAGTGGACCACACAGATGATGTCCATGGGAGAGTTTGGCCAAGTCCTGCTTCTCTTTGTTTTCCAATTAGCTCCTTAGGAGGTTTTTGTGGGACAGCCAGTGCCTGGGGATCTCTTATCATCTTTCAGGCATGTACACAAGACCTTCCATGCTGAGACTTGCCAAGTTGTTGTTTGGGGTGTGCGTCTGGCCATCAAGAGATGAAATGGGTAAAAATAACAGTGTCAGTAAGATTTAGCATCGTATTCAGACTTCAGACTTCAAACTGATATTTGGGCCCCATCTTCCATGTTAAGTGGATTTAAGGATGCCTGCTTTCCAAGGTCACTGTGAAGGCTGTGATTGTAAAACCCCAAAGGAGATCTTGGAGAAGTTAATCCATTCACTGCAACCTTTGGGTTTCCTTGCTCTAATAGCAAGAAGGCTTCTAGCTGTATCCACAGAATACCAAGAACAGGGAGCATGCTTGGGTTCTAATGCTCAGATACCCTAAGGATGCTGGGTCTGCATTGCCCCTAATATGAGCATGCTCTCCTGTCCCTCATCTGTCATGGGGGACAGGATGGAAAGCAGGAAGAGGTAGCATGGGCACAGGAGCGACTATGTGTGTGTTCGTGTGAAGGTGTGTGTGCTGGTATGTGCATGTGGAAGTTAGAGGACAACCTTGGGGGTCATTCCTCAGGCACCATCTACCTGTCTTTTAGAGACAAAGCCTCTCACTGGCTTAGAACTTGTCCAGCAGGCTAGCTCAGCTGGCTAGGGAGCCCTCAAGATCCTGCCTTCCCACCGTTGGGACTACAAACATGTCCCTCCATACCTAGTTTTATCAAAATAGCATGGGCTTGGGGATTGAACTCAGGTTCTCATGCTTTTAAGACCAGCATTCTACACACTGGGCCATCTTCCTAGCCTTCCACTGAGTTTTACTGTGACTCTGGTAACTTGTGATCACAGCCGTCTTGTGTTTGGGTGTTAGCCATTTGGACAAACTTCTGTCTATTGCCCGCTCACATCTTCTGTGTTTTCCCTACTGGATCATCTGCAGTTTGCTTCTTTTTCAGGAATGTTTTCTATATGCTCAGGGTCCTTTGTTGATTCTGGATCAGTTTGCAGAGTAAAAGCCGGAAGATAAATAAATAAACTGGGCCTAGTGCTATGAAGCAGAAGGAGGCAAAGGTGACAATCAGCAGCAGCCTAGAGGTAGGGTGTCCCCCGTTTCACAAAGATCTGTGCTGCAGCAGATGTGAAGAGCCCCCATAGGCTCATGTGTTTGAACGCTTGGTCCCCAGATGGCGGCAATGCTTGGGGAGGATGTGAATGTTAAAGAGGTAGAGAGGTTTTGGAGGAAGTGGTTCACTGGGAATGGCCCTTGGAGCCCAGCCCCATTTCCTGTTTACTTTTAATCTCTATTTTCTGGTTGTTTATACAATGTGACTGGCTAGTCTCTTGTTCCTTCCTTGCCATGGTGGACAGTATTCTCTCAACTCTAAGGCATAACGAACCTCCCCTGCCCCCTTGAACTGCTTCTTGTCACAGCAGTGGGAAAAGTAACTCACATAATTTTCGAAGGCAAATTCAAAGGCAAAGACAAATGTTTCTAGAAGGATGAAAATTAATATGGAGGCTTAACTTCAATGTATGGCTTGGCAGCACTGTCAGGACCTCCTCTGCCTGCGTGTTCAAGGGTGTTCACCTTTAGAGGCCAATAGTGAGTAGATTCTTCCCTCCTTATGATGCTGACCCAGCTTTCTGTCTGCCTGTACTCTCTCTGGTTCATAAACTTCTGACATTTTTATGGGCCTCTTAGTTCAGCCCCCTAATTTTCATAATGATCAAGCAAAGTCCAGAATGGTTGAGTCCCCAAAGTCACACTGTTGGTTAGGACACAGCTCAACAGAATGCAAAGTCTCCAGGCTCCAAATGCATTGTGGTAGGTGCTCAAAAGTAAATCAACCCATAGCTTCCTCTGACCACGTGTAAGGTCATGGAGAGGCATCAGTGTCTTATACTGCTTTAGGGGTTGAGAAAACTGGCTTCAATCCAGAGGACTCAGCCTGGGAAGGTGTTGGCTAGGCCCTTGTCTTCAGCTTTCTCCTTAGTCAATCAGCAAAGCTCCTTTGGTGTGTTTTCTGACCCCTGCTTCCAACATAAAGCTCTATACTCAATGATATCTTGAATGAGATAGGAGAAGGGGTAGCTGGTTTCTGTAACAGGAAGCAAATAAGTAAGCATAGATTTCCTATAGAAGGGAAAGATCGGGTTTCTTTTTCATCAAGAGAAAGGAGAGAAATTCCACTTTGAATAGATAAAGTCCATATGGTTGAGTGATAAAGAGCAGCCATCCCTGCCCAGCGCTCTATCAGTTTCAATGAATGAAAGTATATATTGTTAGAGCTGGAGGGGGTTCCAGGTAGGCCTGAGTGGTTGAGTGGTGTGCCCTTCATCGACTGATGGATCCCCTCTGTGTGCCACTGAGCTGAAAGCATCTCCGTAGTCGGAACTCAGAGCGAGAAGTAAAAGAAAAGCATATTCAATTGTGGCTGAGAAAATGGATGGATGATGAAAGTGTTTGTCATGCGAGCATGACTACCCGAGCTTGGATACCTGGTAAAAAGCCAGGTGTGGCTGTGCATGGCTGACCCAAGTACGATGGTGTGGACATGGAAAGACCCCTGGCACTTGCTAGCCAGACACTCTAGTCCAAAAGAGATCCCAGATGTAGTGAAGAGACCCTGTCTCAAATACAGTGTGTGAAGGGAAGTTGAGGAAGATATTCAATGTTACTCTTTGCTCTCTACAGGTACACACATGGGCACATACACCTACACACAAGTATATACATGTGGACATGTGCACAGACATATACACAAGATAACTGTATTCAGTTTGGCTTCAGCAAGAGTACAGCCACCACCACCAAAGCCAAGAGAAAGCCAATTGTAGTGACTTGCACCTATAGTCTCAGCACTCAGCAGGTGAAGTCAAGAGGACCAGGAGTTCAAGGTTATCTTCATCCTTGACTACACACACAGTTTGAGGTTATAATGGGCCACATGAAATCCTATCTCAAAAAATCAGAAGGAGAAAAACTGTGCTAGCTCTTGTGATCAGCGTCTATAAGTAAACTTTATGGCCTTTGATTCATTCATGATGCTTGTGCTTTGGCCTCCTGAGTGCTAGGATTCCAAGTATGCACCCTGCTCCCCACATCTTGCTCCTTTGATTTCTTTCCCTGTTTTCCTTGGCTCAGGAGAACCTTCAGGCAGTCCTCCTGTGTTAGGAAAGTCATGAACTATGGCTTACAGACGTGCACTTTTCTGACTGAGCAAGCTCAACAGAGAACTGCTCTTCAGGGCTTCCACACATGTCCCAGGCTTCCTTCGCATTGTCTGGTGTGAATCCCACACTCATGGGGATGGAAAGAGCCCCTAGGACCCAGATTATCCAATACTTCACTAGACGTCTGTCTTTGGAGGGAAGGATGCAAGGGTAAAGATCCCCAAAGGAACAGAAAAATGCTCTTAGCAGAGAACTGGGGAAATGGCTCAGTGGGCAAAGTGCTTGCCGTGAAATCATGAGACCTAAGATCAAATCCCCTAAAACCTATATAAAAAGCCAAATGTAGTAGCATGAGTCTATGTATGCCACACAATGACCCTATTGGGCAGTGTGAGGCCAAGACAAGAGCATCTCTGCAAGTTCTTGGGCCAACTGGCCTAGTACAAACATTAGTGGAAACCTAAAGAGAGACCTTGCCCTAAACAAGGTGGACAATAGTGAGGACCAATGCTCAAGGTTGTCTTCTGGATTTGACACACATGCCACAACATGCATACACCTCCATGCTCACACTCAAATGCATGTAACACATGCATACACACAGATGAGTGCTGTTAGCAGAGAATGGTGTGTTAACTGTAGGCAGGTAGAAAATTAGTGATTACCTTACCATCCAGATGCTATTGTGGGCAGAAACTCATGTATAAGTCAGCAGAGTAGCTAAGACTCTATTTTGTCTTTGCCTCAACTCCAGGGTTTAGGTGGCAGAAGGGAAATAACATTGATTGATTATCAATATACTGGCTATTGACATAAATCTCATTTCATATTCCTTCCACTCATCCAGCAAGGAAGATATTCATTTCTCAATTTCAAAATCAATGAAAACAAGGACAGGAGGGTCAATAACTTTCTCCTCAGGGTCACATACTGGTCACTTAAGGAGGGTAACGTGCTGGTCATCAAAGAGGCCCATTTGATTTTCTCCCCTTCCCCCAAGCAGTGCTGCCTTCAGAGCCAGAGTTTCAGTGCCTGGGGGCAGTCAGAGCTGAAGGAATCAGTTGAAGCTGAGGGGAAGAGAAAGTGGTCCAACCTTGATAGGCCTTCCTCTGTCCCTCCCCTCTGTCCATCTAGATGGCCTTAGGGGAGTCTGTCTCACCAGCACTTGGTCTCCCTCACTGTGGTTGAAGCGCTGTGGGGTTGGGACAGTCTGGACCCAGTCAAGAAAGGCAAAGTTAGTGATGAGGCAGGTGCCTGGCTGCGCAGACACGGATTCATCCAAGGCTGCTCTGGAGTTATGCTCTGGCTTTTTCTCTCTTTTAATGTGTGTGTGTGTGTGTGTACATGCATGATTATATACATGTGTGTGCTCTTGAACTCACACTTTGGTGTGAGTACAGTACCATACATGTGTAGGCACACATTTGGAAGTCAGAGGACAACCTTGGGTGTTAGTCCTCACATTGTTTTGTGGCAGGGTTTCTTGTTCTACTACCGAGTACCCTGGTCTAGCTGTCTCCCATCTCCCCTCAGAAGCACTGGGATTACAGATGAATGATATCACTACCACACCCAGCTTTGTGTGAATTCTGGGGATCAAATCTCAGGTCCTTACAGTTACATGACAGGACTCTACACTCTGAGCCATCTTGGCAGCCTTCTATTCTGGCTTGGTGATGGTGCTCAGTTCTCTCATGCAGCAGGCCAATCTGGTCCCCACGCCTCCCGTTCTTCTCTTCTCCTTGTGTTTTGTTTACATACCCATCTCAGTGACAGCTCAGGACATAGACTCCTCCTGCTCCTCTCCCTTGGTTCTTGCTGATGGCCTCCCTTAAGTATATCCTTGCCCTGGGAAGCACTTATTTCTGGTGGAGTTCAGAGTTCCTGATACACAAGAGATTCTGACATCTTGATATTCCAGTCTCTCTTTTCTGGGATGGATTTATTTTCCTGGAGGAAATACTTAGATTTCTTTGACTAAACAAAGTTTTATTTTAAAACAATAAAAGGTTTTTATTAAGTGTGTGTGTGTGTGTGTGAGAGAGAGAGAGAGAGAGAGAGAGAGAGAGA
>LOEQ01003457.1:34647-50001 GCA_001685075.1 Bramus lutescens
GAGAGAGAGGTCAGGAGAGGCAAAGGATCCCCTGTAGATGGAGATCCAGGGCTGTGAGCTGCTAGGAGTGGATGCTGGGAACCTAACTCTGGTCCCCGTAATAACAGTGTGTGCACAGTGCACATCTTAACCACTGAGCCGCCTCTGCAGCCCTGCTGTCCTTTATGTCTCCAGTGTTTCCCAGGTTTGGTGCAGAGTGCTACATATTTGGTTGTCATGTCAAATCTGAGGGACCTGCAGGTTTTTGTATGGTACTAGGAGGGGTCTCTGACAGGGATCAGGGAGAATTCTCTTCATCCATCACAGGCCAGGAGGTAGCCTTCCAAGGGAATCACTGAGTGACACTCTAGGGCAGTTGTTCTCAACCTGTGGGCCATGGCTCCTCTGGGGAGTCAAATGACTCTTTCACAGGGGTCACCTAAGACCATCAGAAAACATAGATATTTATATTAAAATTCACAACAGTAGCAAAATTGCATTTGTGAAGTAACAATGAAAATAATTTTATGGTTGGGGGTCAGCACAATGTGAGGAACTGTATTAAAGGGTTGCAGCATTGGGAAGGTTAAGAACCACTGGGCTAGAGGCCCTGGGTATCCCTTGAGACTGGCGCTCTTACTTAGAAGTTCCATCTTTCTAGAGAGATGGTGGATCAAACCAAAGTGATGAGAATGCCCTTCAGAAGGGAATGAGACAATGAGCAGCACGGAGCTGAGGAAAGCAGGCAGGCAGACAGTCTGCCATCAGTGCTGAGAACAAGAGAGCAGGAGCATACACTGCACTGCTGCCCGGTAATAACCATGCGTGAGAATGCAAATTCCAGTCACTTCCTATTGCCTTTGGATGGGAGAAACTACACGTAATGCTTCCGGTTTTGTGAGGCTATTTCATTAAAGATTTTTTTTCCTGCCCTTATTGATAGAAGAATCCACCTGTAGAGATTCATTCTTATTCAACTATGCCCCTGTCATGTTGTTTTCAAGTCATTAGCAGGAACGCCACCTCAACCTTTTCTGAATCAAAACAGTATCTCAGAAGCTGATACCATCTCCTCCGCTTTCTTGGGAGCCTTACAGACTCCAGTGGGGACCTTTGCCTGTAAATCAGGACAGGAGGAGCCCCGCTTCTGTGTGTGCCTTTTTCCAGTATCTTTCCCATCATCTGATTAAAGGTTTTACAAGAATTTCGCTGCTCGCTTACAAGAGATGGACAGATAATGGGGAGATCAACTCATTTTCTAGAGTACTTTCAGACTAAATTTTAGGCTATATTAATAGGGAGGGGTCCAAACAGCCCAGAATGGATGAGAACCTGTCTTCCACACACATACAGAATTTAAACAAACTACTTATTTAAACTACTTCCTATGTGGCAGTGGGGGTGGGGCATGAGGTGGGGGTTCTTCCCTGTCTTAAAGTAAAAGCCCTTAAAGGAAGACAATGAAGCACCCTGGCCCGCTGCCATCTGTATTCTCTGAATTCCATCAAGCTTTCCCAGTAAAAAGGAAGTTTACTGGGTTTGCTGTAGCTGCTTCAGGACAATGTCCTGTCACAGGATGTATCACATGGTTTGTATTTATTTCTTAACTGCTGAGTTTGTTCTCTACTGTGACATCTACAAGAAGAGATCCCTTTCTGAATTTGTGGCCATTAGAAGACTGAGTTCTTAATTTGAAAGAGAAACTCAGGGAACGTCTCATCTTAGGTCCCCTGGCATGTTTCTAGGGTGAGGAGGGTCAGCTGGGGGCAGCCGGCTTAAGTACAGGGATTCTGGACTGGGTGGTTGGGCTCAAGCCCTTGGCTTTGCTGTTTGTCAGCTGTGTGAACTTGGTAGGTCATTTAACACACTTGTACCCCAACTTTCTTAACTGTGCATTGGCAATGAGAGAAAATAACGGGGAACCTTTTGGGGACTCTTGGTAAGGTTTAAATGAACAAGTATAGGGCTAAAGTACTTGGGCACACAAGTTCAA
The DNA here is from genome assembly GCA_001685075.1 of Bramus lutescens. Taxonomy (NCBI): domain Eukaryota; kingdom Metazoa; phylum Chordata; class Mammalia; order Rodentia; family Cricetidae; genus Bramus; species Bramus lutescens. The sequence goes on from LOEQ01003457.1 coordinate 36,620, forward strand.
GCCACAGAACCCATACCAAATACCTGGGCTTCCTAGCATCAAGTTCAAGCATCAGAACTGATCCCAAATAGCTGGGCGTATAAGCATCTTTTGTAACCCCAGCACTGAAGAAGTAGAGAAAGGAGGATCTCTGCAGCTTACTGGCTAGGCATCCTCGCCTACCTTTCCTGTCTTAAGCGAACAAAAAGTAAAGAGCGTTTAGGGAAAACCCCCTGAAATGCCCTCTAACCCTCCACGTGCAAGTGCTCAGTGTGCACATGCACCTGAACACATGAACGCATACATACAAATAAGAAATGTGTAAGTTCATTAGAAGTGTTTAGAAGTAGTTTGCAATGTATGCGCTGTGTTCAGTGGAGCATCTAACTGAACTGTGTAATAAGTACGGTGCGTGGCTGTTCATCAATGACTGTTCTGTTCAGTGCTCGATGTGCACACACGTCCTTGGGCTTTCCTAATGATCATGAAATGGATGCTGTTCTTTTCTCAGCTCCACAGAAATACAAGCCCATGGTCACATAGCTGGTATGCAAAGGGGCTGAGGTTCAAATCTGGCTGTTACATCTTTCCCCTTCCCTTGGCTAGTGGAATGAAAGGGTAGAGAAGCAAGGGCCACAGTTGCTGGAGAGAAAGCTCTCTTGGGCTATTGCCTAGCCAGTTTCAGAGCGTCTCTCGGCTTTGTCATCCCTCTTTCTAGAATTCAATAATGACAGGAAGTTGAGAGAGGGTTCATGGACCCAGTCTTTCCAGGATTTGGATTGTTTTTCCCTTCTTACACTTCTATCTTCCATCAATTTCCAGTTCCTATACTTTCACAACAAAGTGTGTGTGTATGTGTGTGCTTGTATGTGTGTGTGTGCTTGTGTGTCTATATACGTGCATGAATGTGTGTGTGCGCATGCACGCATGACAGCATGTGCATGCATGTGTGTGTGTGTGTGTGTGTGTGTGTGTGTGTGCCTCAGGGAAGAGAAGTAGGTGTTCCATTTTCAGGCAGTAGAGAGACCTCTAGGCTGTCAATCAGATCTAAGTTCTGGTCCTTGCTCTGCTATTAATAGTAGGAAGAGGAATCTTTCTGGAACTTATCTGTGAGTCTGGAGTTAAGATGAGCCTAACAATGTCCCTAAAGGAGCTATGCTGTGAAATGGTGCTGGCAGCAAGGTAGTGAGACTGGTACTGAGGGTGGATGAGGAAATAGATATGGTTAATGTTATAAAAGTCATAGCAGAGGTGATAATGATGGAGATGAATGTCATACTTGTGCTGTATAAGACAAGACAAAGTGGAGAAGGCAGCAGCAGTGGTGGTGGTAGAAGTGTAAGTGATGGTGTGGGCGGAGATAATGGTGGAGGCAGAAATGACGGTAGAGGTAAAGGTGATGGTGGAGACAAAGATGACGACGAAGGTGGTGGTGTCAGTGGAAGCGATGATAGTGGAGGTGGAGGTGCTTGTGGGTACAGTTATTGAGTGGAGCTGGAGGCAGTAAGAATGATGGTGCAGGTACTTGGACATAGGCACACAGTATTGGTGGTAGAAAAGGACGTGCTGGTGGAGGCAGAGTTGGAGTTGATTGTGGACGTCCTCCTACAGTGCCGGCAGGGAAGGTGATGTGATATTGGAGGTAGTAGCAGAGATGGAGGTGGCAGAAGTAATAAGGGGATGATTGCAGATGTGGGCAGAGCGGTGGTGTGGGTTGTGTTGGACAAGAGCAGATAGAATGGTCATAGTGGTCATAGTGGTGGTAGTCATAACTGACAATGTCCCTTATGTGGTAGCAGGTCTTCATTAGGCTTCCATTGTCTCATTTAGCCTTCTCAGCGGTTGGTTGCATCTCTGTTTTGTAGAAGAGGATCTAGAAATGCTTTTGCTGGCATCACTTCCCATGTCAGATGGAAGCAAAGCTAGATGTGGCCAGGGCATTCTTTCTTGGTATATCAGTGGTTGGCATCAGGTGGAATGGGAGCCCATCTTTCCATTTTATGTTCAGTTCTTCCCATATCCCCTCCCGAGAAGATCTAACTGTGCTCCAATGGCAATGCAGTGATCAGCTTTCCTTTCCCGAGGCCACCAGCGTAGAGGGTAGACCTGGTGGGCATCTGCCTGTGCCCTTCACTTTTTGGAGGCCTTGCTCATCATTTCTCTCCCCCTTTGGGTCACATATGAACCGTCCATTCCAGGACCTGGCCTCCAGCTTCTCTGATGAGCATTGTGCTGTCTTTGCGGTGGACTGGGACTTAAAGGTCTGGTGAATTATTCTGAGACAAGTGAAGGTCTGCAAGGTCTCTTTGGGGAATGTGCTACTCGGTCTCCTGTTTTATCGACTGACCTTTGCTGTACCCCATGGGGTTGTGTTGGCAAGCAGCAGGGAAAGGAATGAGCTTTAGTGTAGAAAGCACAAGAACAGTTAGTATCAGAGGAGACTGAAGGCTAAATCTGCCTCCAGAAACACTGCTTCACCCACCAGTCAGTGCCATTTTGCTAGGGCTGCCTGAGCTGTCTCATATACCCCATGTTTCAATCAGGAAGGACGGAGCCACCGCTGTCATTCAATCTTTGGCATGGATGCTACAGCAGTAGCGAGTTGTAGTAACAGGAGTCTGGTTTACTATTTATATAACACAGACTACCCACCACTCCCAATGCCAAGCCGTTCAGAACCCGTTTCTTTCTTCTGGGCCAGGCTAGTAGCAGAGAGACAACCTCTATACCCCCAGGAGAAAGTTCTTAGGGCAACCTTTCTCTCTCTGAGATTTCCTGCCGGCATCCCTGGTCCAAAAAATGCAACCTTGGTTAGCTATTCCTCTCTCCCAGTCAGAGGATCTTAGTCCTGATTCCCATACAGGAATCGTAGGAAGAAGAGAGGACAGGAGCAGAGTACCCCTACATCACAGGCTAGCTCTAGTGCCTGGGGAAGATAGGCACCACACACTGGGAAGCCCAAACTCCTGACCTGCACATATTAGGTGCCTGATCCCACTGCTCTGGGGACTCTGTTTCACTAATGTGCTGATCCCTGAAGTCTGCCCACTGCCGGCCTTTTGTGATTTTTCACTCTTTATTATTTACAGACAGCTACATTCTATGAGGAAGTGCTGTATTTCAGGGTTGAACTCGGTCGCACAAGTGCTTGCCGGGAAAGCACAAGGCTCCAAGTTTCACACCACAAAACCCACGTGAAAAAACAAGTATGGGGGGGGATGCACAGCTGTAACCCCAGCCCTGGAGAGGAAGACACAGGAGGCTCACCAGGGGTTCAGTGGCCAGCCACTTTAGTAGGGTTGGTCCGAAAGACAGGTTAAGAACAACTGAGAAAGAAAATCAGTATCAACCTCAAGCCTTTGCATGTGTGTGGGCACCCCATGCTCATACACACGCACAGAATTAAAAAGGAAAAAACAAAGAAAGCAGGTTTTTAGCCGTTAATCAGTATTAATGTGGCTTGCTCCTGCCCAGGTGCTAAGAGTAGATTTGTTCTGGTGGCTGCACCAACTGTGAGCTTCTCTTTAAGTGGTACACAGTTTCCCCAGCAGGCTTGCAGGGCACTGCGCCCTGGTTCCTTCCACCCACTCCTGTACTATGTGTGACTGGTGAAGAAATCGTTGGGCTCTCGTGTTGAGAAATCACTGTAGGCTTTTGCAGCCACGCTACAGTGGAGGACTTTACTATCAGCACCTCCCGAGAAGCAGTCTGTTTTTATAGAAATCTATATTTGGTTAAGATGCACATAGAAAATATTTGTCCGCTGTGTTTTAGTTGTTCATTTACCATGCATCATGAAGGTCTCCAGGCAGTGAACCACAGCGATGACACAGAAAGCCATTGACTTTGAGGTCAAGTGGATGTTCAACTCCCAGACAAGAGGGCTCATTTTTGAAATATATATTTGCTACTTCAGAGATTTATATTTTTTGTCTTGTGCCTCAGCTTATAGCACAGAATGACAATGAGGTTGCTTAGCAAATTACATGCCATTTAGAACCTGTGCCCCATTTTGGGGTGTATTTGGCCTCCACATGGTAGACAGAGCATCTTGGGGAGAAAGCTTTTTCCTGGGCTCCATCAACTTCCCAGGACAAGAATGGGACATCCAACCATCTGTCTTCATGGATGGAAGCAGTCATCTGTGGCGTTTGCATCAATTTGAAGCCATGGTCTGTGCCCTTCTCTGAAAACAAACCCTGGGAGGTTTTCCATCTTCACCTCAATAGCATTTCTCAATAAGAAAGAAGGCAATAAGACCAATTTGTCTGAAGAGAGGTTACCAAGCTTAGGGGTCACTGTAGGCATTATAAGCAAGTTGAACAGGGTTAGAGAACACAGAACATGGAGTTGGCCCTCCAGCATGAAAGCCTTGCGTTCTTAACTGACTGCATCTCATTGATGGGGGTGTGCAGCTGGCATATCTCACAGATGGAAGCTGGAGTGAGTGCCTTTACTTCATGGCCAACCATATTCTATTCCCATTGCAGTCCACACTCTCCTCTTTGGCAGATTTAGTAATGTGTGGTGATCGCCACAGTTCTTTAGACCATAAGGACCTTTGAGCCACTGACCTAGTGTCTGCCTCAAGGCCACTCCAGAAAATAATGTGTGCTAGGTTCAGGTTGCATTTGTAAACTTGGAAAATATAAAAGAGGGTAAATTGGGGAAGGGGACGGAGAGAAGAGAAAAGAGAGATGTCATTGCTTTACATATTGGAGAACCATGGGAACAAAGAGGAGAAATGGAGATGGGAAAGGAGGAGAATTGGGAAATGGAGACAGAGGGAGAAGGGAGAGTATAAGGACAATGAAATCAAACATGGGCAGGTGCTTGTCAGGGAGATGAACTGGACAGAGACTGTTTTTATTACGGGCAGCTTACCCGGCAGATGTGCATTGAAACGAAGTACCACAAAGGCAAGAAAGAGAGAGAGAGAGGAGAGCTAGAGCCCATCTAGAGCCCACTGATGGCCAACCTCACTTTGTCTATGTGTATGTTATTACCCTCCAGCTAGAGTGAGCACCACAGTTTCCCAAAGGCTTATGAATTTCAGATCATGGAGCCCACATCACCAAAGCCTGATTTAATGATTCTAAGTTAGACCTAAGGATCCCCTAAGTGTGTGGGGCTATGTGTATCAGCCAGAGGACAAACTTAGATGGCTTTCCTCAGGAATCATCCACTTCATTTTTTTTTCAGGACTAGCCTAGACCTCAATGAATAGGATAAGCCATCTGAACATCAAGGCCCCGGGATTGCCCATCTCCACGTCCTCAGCCCTGTGATTAGAGGTGCAGTCCTCCATCTTGAGATTTTTACATGGGGACTAAACTAGAGACTGAACTCAGATTCTACGCTTTCAAAGCAAGGGCTTTACCAACTGAGCCATAGAGTTGGTACCAGGCCCCAGGAATCTGCATTTTTAAAAAGCTCCATGTGCTGATGCTATTTCTCTCACCCTTGTGTGGGAACCATCGTCTCAGAAGTTGGAGAGTAACCCAAGGTGGGCTTCTTGGGTCAGGCAAGGTCAGGGAGTGAGATCAATGCCTCCGATAGCGTGCAGAAGCAAATTGGCAGGCACTACCATATTAACTGGAAAAGCGCTAAAACCCTTTATGGGGTTTGTTTGTCTTTCTCTGGCTCTTCATTCAACTAACCATATGCTTACTTTCCATTGGCAATTGCGATTTAAATGTCAGCTGATAGCAGATGTTCCTTTGCCCTACTATATGCAAGTTAAATTATAGCGCACAGAGCCTGGCGGAGGGTTCTCACCATGCTGGGTTCCCACTGCCTCATTCCTTTCTGCAGCCCTGCTGAGCCTTGCCAGACTCAGAAGGTAAGCAACCAATTCTGAGCAGTGCTAAGTCTTGCCTGGCCTAGGTTGCTCTCCTCTAGGCTAGCTCTTACTCTCCTTTAATTGTGTGTGTGTGTGTGTGTGTGTGTGTGTGCATGTGCGTGTACGCACACACATGCAGAAGGCAGAGGCCAGTGTTGGTGTCTTTCTCTATTGCTCCATTGGTCTCTCACTGAACCTGGAGTTCACTGGTTAAGTGCGGCTGACTTGCCACTGATCCTGTCTCCCTTCAGTACCCAACTCCTCCCATTCCTTCCCTGTGCTGGGCACCAACACATCTGACTTTTTATGCTAGTGCTGGGGGCCTAACTCAGCTCCTCATGTCTGCACAGTAAACACTTTTCTTACTGAGCCCACTCCCTGGCCCTTCTGTTCTACTTCCATTTCTGTTGCCATAAGAAATACAACATTCTGACCAAAATCAGCTTAGAGGAAGAAAAGGTTTATTTGGCTTATATATAATTCCAGTTCACAGCATTTCACTGAGTGAAGTCAGGACAGGAACTCAAGAAAGAATTTAAAGCAGAAACCATGAAGGAACATTTTGTTGGTTTATTTATAGGCTTATCATCAGCTAGATTTTGATTATAACACAGGATCACCTAAAGAGGGAATAGTACCTCCCAAAGTGGGCTGAGTGATACTTTATTAGTTAACAGTCAAAATAGTCCACCAAAGGTCAGTTTCATAGGTAATCCTTCAGACTTCTGTGTCAAGTTGAAATTTCTGTCCCGTTTGTGGGAAAGTTGGATAGACCTGGCTTTGGCTGCCTTAAGGCTCCCCTTTGACCTTTCTCGTGGTTCTGAGCTACCTAGGCTGAGTTGGTGTTGTCTTCTTAGCATCAATACCTAGGACAGACAATGTCCATAATAGAACACGGTCAATCAAGACGTGTCTGCTGCATGAATAAGGACACTCAGAGACTATAAATATAAATAAATACAAACAAACCAGAGCTAATAAAATGTTTGGTCCTTGTGCACTGTAACCAGAGTTAAATTAGAAAGTAGAAGTGGGTAGCAAAGGGGCAAAACGACCACGGTAATTCCAGAAATCTCATCTCCCTCAGCCTGCCCACTGCACTCACACGGTTCCTATAGCTCAGGGAAGTGGACCTCTGACACAGGTAGGAAAGGGGCTCTTTGGGATTTGTTAAAATCACACAAACTGCCTTTCTGGGGATAGGTATAAATTTCCAGATCGTCTCTACTCAGTCAGTACTAGCAAATAACAATTCTTAGTGTATTTGTGCATGGTTGTCTGAATGCAGTTCATGTGCACTTGCATGTGGAGCCAGAATACCACCTTGGGTATTATTCTCAGGCACCAGACTTTTGGTTTAAGCTAAGGTCTCTAACCGGCCAACAGGCTCCAGGGATCCACTTATCTCTGCTTCCTTAGTGCTGGTATTATAAATGATGCCATCAAATCTGGCTTAATCCTAACTTTTCTGTAAGTACTAATATAAGATAGATGGACAGATAAATAGGTAGACAGACAAGTGAGAAATCAAAAATAGCTGGTAGCTAGCTAGATGGCAGATAATAGATGAGTGGAAGATTGGGCGGGCAGCTGGAAAGATAGCTGATATATGATGGATAGGTGATTGATTGGAAAGTCAGAGGAGTGATAAATGGGAGATAGGTAAGAGATGAATAGATGTTTGATAGATAGGTAGGTAGGTAGGTAGGTAGATAATAGACCACTGTTAGAGAAATGGATGATCAGAAGAACTTATTGATAGATAGATGATAGATAGCTGGCTGGCTGGAAGATAGATAAACAATGATTGATAGATAATTTATGATGATAGATACATGTATACATAGATAAATGACTGTGTTAGATAGGCTGATGACACATGGATGGATAAGTTACTGGACAGATGAATAAAATAAATGACAGATGGATACATGGACAGATGGATAGAGTCCTTGTAGGCCAGATCACCATATTTATCCTGAACACTCTTGGTTGGCCAAGATTGGAGTTTTGTGTTCCTTTGGGTGGGAATCATGCACCTAAGAATTTCAATGAATGCATCTTTGAAGGGGACTGAGTTTTAACATGGACTGTGGCCAGCTGTGTTGATGTCTCTTTCACCTCCTCTCATGCTGACAAGTCAACACTTGAGCCTAAATCTGGACTCTCCCCCAACAAACTACAACAGCACAAAAGCCTCCATTGGAAGTCAAAGGTAGGGTGGCTCAATGCTAGGAGCATGGGACAAGAGGTCTTGTGCTCTGGACCTTGGAGATCTTGGGAAAATCACCTGGCCTAGTGTCCTCATTTGTGACAGGATATGGCCTCTTCTGAGACTTTGAGATGACCACAGGGATATACTTATAGTGACCTTTACCTTAATGGTCAGAGAGGAGAAACGAGAGCATAGTCCTAGAAGTCAATGCCACCACATCCAGGGCTGCAGAAACAAATGAATCTGTGGAAACTAAACCAAGCTATCTGCCCCCAATGCTATGGAGATGCCACCATCTCCTCGGTGCTGGGATTACAAATGCATGCCCCCATACTGAAGGTGTGGCGTTAGTCATGTGTATTGCTCCTGTTTTCAGGGGAGAGTTTCTTTAATCTTTGTGTATGCATGAGCGTCGTAGATTCAGCTGTTAGTTTGACACAAACTTAGAGACACCTCACCTGAAGAATTGCTTCCCCTCAGATTGGCCTGTTGGCATGTCCGTGGAACATTTATTGATTGCTAATTGATACAGGAGGGCCCAGCCCACTGTGGGTGGTACCATACTAAGGCAAGTAGGTTGGTGAACCAGCTTAGGCTTGAAAGTTATCTTATAGTAAAGACAAACAAGGTTCATTCCTGTTTGTGATTAGATCTGTTTCTCTAGGTTTGGGCTATGCCCCATATCTGTAACCTTAACTATAAATGGTTCTGTTCTGCCTGTTCCAGGAAATGGCAACCATGTCTTTCATTCAAAAAGTTGTAACAGCCATCTTGCAATCCTACCTTTGCTTCAAAAGGTTGTTATGGCCACATTGTTACGACAACCTTGCAATCACGTCTTCGTTTCAGGAGGTCATTATGACTAACTTGTTATGCTTATGTTCCACTCCTGTAATTCCGCCTACTTTGTTTGCCAACCCTCCATTTGTAAACCCCCATCTCTGAGCTATAAGAACCTCATCTTCCTCACATCCCATGCTGATATCTGAGCCCTGCCTTAGGGGGAGGCAGCCTACGCACACAAATAAGGAAGCTTGCTTTAATTAATTGCTTGCTTTAATTAATCAGTGGTCTTTTTCCTCCCATTTTAGGGATTAATAGGGGCCTGGGTTATATAAGAAAGATTGCTGAACATTCGCCTGGGAGCAAATCCGGAAACGGCATTGCTCCGTGGTTTCTGCTTTAAGTTCCTGCCTTGGCTTCCTTTGATGACAGACTCTAACCTTTTAGATGAAATAACCTCTTTCTTCCCTAAGTTGCTTTTGATCATGTTTATCACAGCAACACAGACACCAAGCTAGGACAATGCTCACGTGTGCCAGTGTGGCTGTGCAAATTCCAGGAAGCACACTGCGTGTAGAGGTTAGAGGACAGCCTCAGATGCCTGGGTCCTTGCTTTCCACCTTGTTTTCGAGATGGGTTCTCTCTAGTTCACTGCTGCATACAGCAAGCTATCTGGCCTGGGAGGTTCCAGGGGTTTGCCTGTCTCCACCTCCTGCGGCACACATTATGGCTTCTAGCCTTATGTGGGTTCTGGAGAACAACCCTAGTTCCCACACTCGTGTAGCAAGCCCCTTACCCACTGAGCCATTTCTGCAGCCCTGCACCTGTTTTGTAAACATTATTCTTCCAAGGACGTGTGTGTGTGCGCGTCATTGCCTAATGGCTCTTGTCACTTTACAGTTGTGATGGAGGAGCCAAACCAGACTGCTTTATGTGGAGAAGTGGATAAGATACGAAGGCATTTCAGAGTCCACAGTGCAGTGCTGTCTGAGGTATAATACCAACCTATCAATAATCCAGTTAAGACAGTTTACCTGCTCTACGTGAGAGGGCTCAGTTCGCCAATCTTCATTCAAGTTCACACTCACACTGTTTAAATGTGGACTCCATGCAGCAGCACACAGACCAAAGCATTATAGATTTTTCTCCCCAAATGTAATACACAAGTCTAAATTGATTGCAGCCAAACATAAATTTAGTCAAATCTTTAATGTACTCCATTAAGCCATGAATAAGACTTTAAAGCATTGTGTTAGCTACAGAGAAGTTGGGACTGGAGTTGAGCCAATTGCAGACAGCTGAAAGAGAACCTTACTTCTGGACATGGTAGGTATGATACTTGTCCCCAAATATCATACCTATCATGGAAAAGGACGATTTTTTTTAATGTAAAAGTGAACAATTAGCTGTCATCGTGAAATGACAAATTGCACAAAGGGGATGGTTGGCTTCCTGTTCTAGAAAGGCTAACTCAACTCTTACACTGCCTGTGGGTATGTCTCAGACTGCCATTGGTGTCCCCTCGTATACCCAGCACTCCACTTTCATAGAACAAAATCATCTTTCTAAACACAGAGTGGCAAACATTTTTCCCCACATCCGGTTGAGGTGGGGGAAGGATATGCCAACAGCTCCACCAGGTAGTTGCCATGATTTGTGTGTTCCTGAGAGTCAGAGCTTGGGATGAGACATGCAGAAGACATTTTTGCACTTTCAGAACAATGTAGATTTTGAATAATTTGTCCAGCACTTTTACAGAAGGGTTTCTAGTGTGGGGCTGGCAAAAAGTCAGGGATACACATTCAGAAATCCAATTCGGATTCAGCAGTACTTAGTAGTGTCACAAAGGCAGGCTGTGTACACGTCTGGGGAAGGAGCCGTTTGGGGAGTTAGCGTGGGGCAGGGGTGAGTGAAGAATTAAAACATCTCACCGACGATATTTTCACAATGATTTCACTTGCATGAGAAATCAAGCTACATGTGTGTGGAGTTAGGCAGCATTGTAAAAATTGTCACTGATTGTTATCATTTTTATTTTTAGTGTGATTACAAACATTTAAATGTATGGCTTGGCTTGTTATTTCGGTGGGTAGTGAGAGAGTGAGATCATATATGAGCCACAGTTAATGACTACTTTCTTGCCTCTTTTTTCTTCCATCCTCATGTCTGTCTCTTTGTGCGGCATATGCATGTGCATTCATGCATGTTTGCATACGTATGTTGACACCTGTGTGGGGGCATATGTGTGTGCAAGTGGATGCCTTGCACACACAAGCATCATTGTTGATGTCATGTTGTTGATCCTTATTAATTAGCTCTTCCAACTTATGCACAGAGGCAAGGCCTCTCAGTCAAGCCCAGAGCTCACCAATCTGGCTAGTCTTACTAGCCATGTTGCCCTGGGAATCCCTAGTCTCCACATTCCACAGCTGGCATCACAGGTGGGCTCGTCATGCCACATGGGGACCAGAGACCTGAACTCTTGAAAGGCAGGCACTTTCACAGCTAAGTCATCTCTGTAGCCATCTTGCCTGTGTTTCTTTACCAAACTGAAAAAAGGAGAAATTGATAGTACTGCATCTTGAGAGGAAAAGGTATTCTGCATCACAGGTTTTGGAGACGGGCAGGCCTCTCATTTGTTAAGTGGAGGTCCTAATTGCTTTGACCTCTCTGGGTTGTTGGAGACAGAAACTCATTTGGGGGAGTAAGTGCCCAGCACAGAAACTGGAGTAAAGAAAGCTAATTTCCCAACTCCTGGTTATGTGTCTAGGTCTGCTTGTGCGTACCAATTAGAACCCAGCCATTTCTATTCACACCCTGTCTCTCTTCTTCCAGGTCTGAACTCACTGTCCTGCCGACCTACTTCCACAGCCAGAAAGCCTAACTTCCTTATGGGCTCCCTATCAGTGAGGAATTCTGAGCTTTTCTCCCATTTGCTGCCACTCACTCAAATGGATCCACCTGCCATTTGCTATCTCATTTCAATTTCACAGCCAGAATTTCAGCTTGGCTGAGACTACAAAGCAAGCTCCGGGCCACAGTATGGTCCCTTTTCTCTTGCCTGGACACTGGGTTCCCTCCTCTTGCTCTTCCTCTTTCTTCTCTTCTTCCTTTCCTTCTTTTTTTTTGAAACTAAAATCTCTTTCTTTCAATGGGATGCAGGATGATTGGGGCTGAGCGAGTGCATGCAGGAAGCTAATGGAAGGATGTGTAAGCAGGTGATGAAGACAGCAGAAGACGGTGCAATGCAAGAGGACATTCAGGACCCTTCTTGTCCTCCTCCTGCCCATCTCTCCCCTTCTTCCCCAGATCTCTTCCCTCCACTCTAATGTCCTTCCCTTTCCTCTCCAACCTGCCTTCTCTCATCACTTCTGTTGGTTGCTTCTCAAAGCTCGTCCATGTTCAACCTGTGGGAGGTACAAGGAACTTGTAGTCAGTTTTCCAGACTCACAGAGAGCAGCCTCCCACAGTGTCGCACAGCCTGCACAGAAAGCTGTGCACTCGATTGACATATTCTAACAAATACATCCTCATATGAAGGCTGGACTTGCTCTGTAAAATTCAGTAATGGGGGAGGAGACTGTGAAGCTTAGTGAAAATGTGTAGCTTCCCCATGTATCCATCCAAGCATCTGTTCTCCCTCATAATCAATACTGAGCCAGTCACTCGGAACTATGAAACCTCAGAACAAGTCCAGCACTGGTTGCTGAGAGCCCCTCAAAGTCCCGGGTTCCTGTGAAGGTGTTTTTCTTTTTTATTTTTTTAATTCAGAAAGTGTCTATTTTTGTTGTTTTTATCCAGCAGTGGTAACAAGGTGATTTGGAGTCAGCTCTTGACTTGAGATAGTATTTATTTATTTATTTAGCCTTTTCATCAGATCAATATGTTGCGCTGCCTATTTTATTCTTAGATTTACTGACTGTTCTCCGAGAAACAAATTCAAAGCAAAGAAACAAGCAGATTGGTTTTTATCTCAAAGCCCTGGCTGAGGCTCGACAGAAGGAATCCTTGGAAATTCACAAAGGAGCTGAGTTTCCCAGGCTCTCCTGGCTGACAGATGGCTTTGTTTGAAGCGTCTGTCTTTAGGAGAAGCTGAGTTATGTACCCTCAAGGGCTCCTACCCTACCAGTCAAAGGATACTCGGGCTAACCCTGCATTCATAAACCTGTCTGCTTACCCTGGGCCATTAACTAAAGAACCATCAACCTTCTACTCTGGGCAAGAAACAGTGGCTACCAATTGTTACTTCTCTGAATTTCCTAGGGAATTGGGGTCAGAGTGCGAAGAACTACTTGTAAAATGCACAATTAAATAATTTGCATAGGACTCCAGGTGCTGAGGTGACCAGAAGGTGTCAGATCCCCCTGCAAATAGAGTGAAGGGCCATTGCTATCTGCCTGATGTGGGTATCGGAAACAGAACTTAGGTCTTAACTGTTGAACCATCTCTCCAGTCCCACCAAATTCTGCTTTAAGATAGCCGCCCCTCTCCTGGGAACTTTTGTTCTGGGTGCTCAGCTTCTTGAGAAAAGAGAAAGCCTTAAAGATTCCCAGGCTTATTTTT
>LOEQ01003457.1:54491-78402 GCA_001685075.1 Bramus lutescens
TCTCTCTCTCTCTCTCTCTCTCTCTCTCTCTCTCTCTCTCTCTCCTCTTTCCCCCCGGCTATGGAATAAGTCTCCCTACTTCTTCAGATGCATCTACCATAATATTCTGCATCACCCTAGGTCTCTGACCATGGATTGAGCTTCCAACCCTTATGCCTGGTGCCCTTCGTGTGTGTGTGTGTGTCTGTGTGTGTGTGTGTGTGTGTGTGTATGGAATGTGGAGGTCAGAGGTCAACCTCAGATGTTGTTTCTCTGGAACATCTTTATTCACCCATCTTTATTTTTTAGACAAGGTCTCTACCTGGTCTGGAGCTCTCCAATTATGTTGGACTGGCTGGCCAATGAGCCCAAAGGAGTCTAAGCATGAATCACTACATATGCATTTGTGTAAACTATGTGTCCTGGGGATCAAATTCAGGCCTTTGTGCTTTCATAAAATGTGCAATTTGCTGACTGAGAGATCTCCACAGTCCCCTCAAAACTAAACCAATACAAGCCTTTCTTCTTCCTAAATGGATTATTTCAAGCATTTTGCTACAGTTATAAAAACCTGAGTAAGCTGGTTGAAAGTACTAGGGGGAAGGGCCCCATGACTTTCCTACTGTACAGATCCTGAGGACTAAGAGACTTAGTAACTAGCCTAGGTCCCATCATCAGACTCTCTCCTGGCATCCGCAATAGAGCATATTGTGGTGGCAATGTGGGATGTCCTTCTGTGTATGTGTTGTTTCTATTGTTTAATGCCTCCACCATGTTGGACTGGGCAGAGCAAACAGGCAAGGCCACTGAGTTGGTTCAAGCTATACTTGTTTAGCATTTAAAGAAAACAAAAAATGCTCCTGGTCAAAACATGATTACAGATATGCAATAAAGGTAGATTCAGATAAAAAAAAAGATCTCTAAATGGGTCACAATGTTGGTTAAATGTAGGGAGGTTGGGAGAGAGTAGTAAAAGAGCATAGCCAATTATAAAAAGAAATAGGTTTAAAAACAAAGTCTTTAAAGAAACAGTAAAAGTAATATAAAAGAATACAGACAGTCATAAATTAAAGGTGTAAAGAAAAATAAGTCACGTAAAGATTACATATACACAGAGAGTCTGGATTATGTATATTATTGTGTTTTTGTGTTTTCTTTGAATTTTTTGACTACAGAGAGACATTTGATTCCAGGGCCTGCTAAGTCAAACCAACATAAAGGTATGTTGACTTCAAAATTTGGGTATAAGGATATGTTGCTTTGGAAGAGGTTCTGCTTTTGTTTCCACAGAAGATGAGAACCTGTGAATTCCTTCCAGACTAATGTGGTTTAATGGAACAAGACCCCCCTGAAAGGTCTCTGTGAACCCCAGAAATACTTTGCCTAACAAACAGCAGGAAGAAGTTTGAAGAAAACTGTGCCCAAATTCCCAAAATGATTATTTATAAGTATTTGCATTCATTTAAATGGGGGATATGATATAGAAATGAATAGTTTACCTTGGTATGGATCTTGGTTTATTGATACAAATTTAAGGTTGATTTTGTTACATTGTATATATGTATTTCTGCTCTTGCTTAAGGTATTGTGTTTGTGATGTTCTTTTAAAAATGTTAAGTATAATTAAAAATACAGGCTAATAGATAGTCATTTATAAAAATCAAACTTATAGTCATGTTATTTCGGTTCTTTAGATATTCAGAGATATATTTCAGTTAGTTAGATAATCTTCAACCTGCCAAAGACCTACAGAATATGTCATTTAAAAAATGTTTTAAAAACTTAGTCTTTTTTCAACAGTGAGACATGTCTGCTCCTGGCAGCACCAATTACTTCAAGAGGATGATGGGCATCAAAGAGGCTCCTTATAGAGTTTGCTAGTCATTTGTGCAAGAAACCGCTATTGTCTGGTCTGCTTGATGGTATGATGTATGAACTGGACATGCAGGGCTGACAGAAAAATGACTGCTGAACTTGCTGAAAGAAGGTGAGACGGTCTTTTGGGGTTCCTGCTTCATGAAAGATTCTGGCAGACATTCTGCAGGACACAGAAGAAAGTGACTGATGCTTAAAATATTTTCCTTCATGGAAAAGTCTTCCAGATACTATGGGCCTGTAGGCTGGTGATGGATGCCCCAATGTTACAGAAGAACTTTGGGTGACTGTCCAGTCAGAGAAATGTCTCTGTCATCCCTAGAGTTTTGTAAGTTGCTTACAATATACTTCCTGTTTACTTAGGTAATATATCCTTCTGGGGTCTTTGGTGGAGTTGAAGACAGATAGTTATAGTTTTTCTTAGTTAAGATAAAAAATAAATTATATATAAAACTTTAGACTCACAAAGATAGGATAGATGATAGAGTATTTTCCTTAATTTGCCATATGTAAATGGACTAAACATTCTAACAATGTTCTTTAGTTCTTGCTTGATAACTTTTGTATATGTAATTTTATTATGTTAAAGTTAAAACCTTTCTTTTTAATTAGACAGAAAGGGAAGATGATGTGGGATGTCCTTATTTATATGTGTTGCTTTTATTGGTTAATGAATAAAGCTGGTTTGGCCTATAGCAGGGCAGAATATAGCCAGGTTAGAAGAGATGTAGGGAGAGAGTAAACGGAGTCAAGAGAAAGATGCCATGTAGCTGCCCAAGAAGCAAGATTAACAAACCATGAGCTTCATGGTAAAATACAAAATAAAAAATAAATGGGTTGATTTAAGATATAAGAGCTAGCTAGAAATAAGCCTCAGCTATTGGACAAACAGTGTTGTAATTAATATAGTTTCTATGTCATTATTTGGGTCTGGGTGGCCAGGAACAAAAGAACAGTCTCTGACTACATGGTGACAAGTGGAGTTTGAATGAGAAATGCCCCACATGGGCTCATGTGTTTGAACACTTAATCTCTAGATAGTGACCCTGTTTTGGAAAGTTATAGAGCCTTCAGAAGGTGGAGGCTGGAGGAAGTAGATTTTTGGAGATCAGCCTTGGGGCTTGATAGTCTCTGATCCTACTTCTTGTCTGCACACTGCTTCCTGACTGCAGGTGCAGTGTGACCCGTTGCAGTATACTCTTGCTATCTCCATGTCTGCTTTCCCATGCTAGACTGTATCTTTCTTGGACTTAACCTGCAACCAGTCTAGTGTCCTTCCACAGTTATGCATGTGGCCCAACACATTTCTGGATGACAGTGTCATATCACAATGTCATGAACACTCGTACATGTGAGTGAAAATAACCCTTTTGGTTGATTTTTGTAAGGTGTCTATCTGGCCACAACAATGAACATAATTGATTCAATAACCAACTGAACATGGAGATGGAAGTTTGAAAGGGTGTGGTGACTTCAGACAATGAACTTTGGTGTGTGTGTGACCATTTTTATAACAACAAATGATTTTGATTTGGGATGGATAAGATAAATTAATGACACAGGACTCAGAAGCAACAGTCTCAAATCTGCATGCCACTTTTGGCAGTTGAGTGATAGAACATACCTCATAAGTAGCCAGGGACCTTTACTTAGCATGCAGATGTCTGGGCAAATGTGGTTTGGCTTTGCAACCCTCCTCCAGGAGAATTGCCAGTTTGGACATGTGGTATAGAAGTAGTAAAGATTCAATCTGCCTGAACTCTCAAAGGGAGGTAAAGAGGTACTTTCAGTTTTCTTTAAGACATGCAATTTCATGTTTTTTTTTTTCCTGTAACTGCATGCTTGTAAGGATTGATTTTCTAGTACTGGTCAGCCATCCTGGAAGGCAGCTGCTCTGGAAATGCAAGGAGAGTGTGCAAATGCTCATGTGTAGGGGACATTGTTTCAGTTCCCAGGCATTCTCTAAAAACCTTCCATTTCCTCTGCCTGTTAGAGAATTAAGTTTTATGTAATATATTCCTAAATTGATTTTATTTTATTTTATATTTTTATTTATTCTTCTCTCATATTTTGCATCTTGACTTCAGTTTCCCCTCCCTCCTCTTGTCCCAGACACTACCTCCTCTCCTCTTTCCCAGATCCACTCCTCCTCTATTTCACTTAAGAGAAAAGCATGTCTCCCAGGGATGTCAACCAACCATAGAACAAAAAGTTTCAATAAGACTAGCCACATACCTTCATATCAAAGCTGGATGAGGCAACCCAGTAGAAGGAGAAGGATCCCAAAAGTAGACAAGAGTCAGCCATCTCCCCTGCTCCCTATGTTAGGAATCCCACAAGAACACCAAGCTATCCATCCGTAACATACATGCAGAGGACCTAAATCAGACCCACACAGGCTCCCTGATTGCTGTTCCAGTCTCTGTGAGCCCCTATGAGTCCTGGTTAGTCAATCCTGTGGGTCATGTTCTTGTGCCAACCTTCATTTTGTCATTCACCATCCAGCTACTTAAAGGAGAAAAAGCTCATGATAGTTGAACTGGAAAATGATCTCGGTGTAGTGTCCCCTTTCCCCCCTCCACACACACACAAAATGAAGTTATGTCACTTGGGCTGACAATACTCCCCACAAGAGCCATAGAGCATCTAACAAATACCTTAGCTCCAGGCGTTAAGAACCTCCTTTAGAGCTGTTGGTCAAGGGAATTCAAGAGGCTTCCAAAACAGTATAGGCTATTACTGTTGCCCTCAATTGTCTCCCAGAGGTTGAAGGTGAGTCCCTATTGTTGAAGATGTCATCTATTTAAAACACAGGACTCAGAAGAGTCTAGCCAGAGCTAGCCCAAAAGCCCCCTCCCCAATGACTAACTTCCGTAGTAGAAGAAGGTGCTTATGCAAACTCCCTAAGGAGGAAAGCAACCAAGTCTTATTCAGCTGTAAAGTCTATGAACCGCAACACTAGTGTGGCAAGATGTTCCTAAGCTGCACTAGTGGCACTCAGACCTTGGCAGCAACCAACAACTACCTTGGGCTAGTGAGGCCATGGATCGTAAGGAAACCTAGTACGGTCCCTGCATTCTCAATACTTATTCCTAGAATCACGGATAAGTGTAGATCTCATCCCCCACAAAAGAAGCTTCTCTTTGGTCTTCTAGCTCTTATGATCTTTCTAACCCTTTCTCAGAAAAACACCCTCTGTTCAAGCCGGGCATGCCACGATCAATTGTTCTCTATATTTTGTCCAGCTGTAGTTTTCCAAATCGCCTCCATACAGGGGAGAAATGTAATTAAATATTAACTAAAAAAATTTAAAAACCCTTAATTTGGAAATATTATTTAAAGCAAAATATAGTGGAGGCTGGGAAGTGTATAGCACGCTTGTTGTGAAAGGATGAGGATTGAGTGTAACTCCTCACATGCCCAGAAGAGCCAGAGGCTGCAGCAGAGCACATTGGAGCCCGATGCTGGGTGGAGAGAGCAGAGCCTTGGAACTCACCAGCCAAGCAGTCTAGGCCAGTCAGTGAACTCCACACTCACTGAGAGGCCCTATCTAAAAAGAAGAGAAGCAAAGCAAATATAAAGAAGGTAGAGAGCCACTGAGGAACGTACCTAACATGGCCCTCTGACCTCCACACACATATACACATAACTATGCCTTCATTCACACATGTATACCCACATGAATACAAGCAAACACTACATGCTCACCAAAAATACTACAAGGACTATATATTTCCTTAATGTATAAAATGGCCCAGCAGTTAGTAAGGAATAAGTAAGGAGTTCATGTCTGAAAAGTGGAGAGAGTGGATGACAGTTCATAGATGAGACAAGAAGGCCTGGGCGCATGTGCTGGGATGCTCATCCTCCCCACCATGAAGAGATGTGCAAATTAAAACTTCAGTGAGCTACAGGTCCTACTTAGCACATGGGCAAAGCTCATAAGGCTTATTAGCACCCATATCCTGGGCTCTGCACGCAGGTCCTCCTTGCCGCACTGGTTCAGAGGGCAGACAGGTGTAAACGCTGTGACTACAAGGTGGCAGCAGCTGTCAACACCACAAATGCACACACCTCTTGACCCAGCAATTCCACTTGGATGAACCCACCTGACATCTGCAGAAACACGAACTGTCCATACCTAAGGTTAGTTGTCAAGGGGTGGTTTTAGTAGCGAGGGGGGAGGGAGCTGGTAAACAGCCCATGTCTTATCAACACAGAGAGATTTTTTTTTCCCCAGGTACCAAATGAGGAAATGGCTGAGAGACATTTTGCTATAAAATGAAATATAGCCGGACAATTCCTTCTTTCCTCCTCCTCTTCTTCTCCTTTTTAAGATTCGATGAAGGAACTTTTGCTTCCTTCTGTGTCCCGGTTTCATCTCTGTTGCCGTAATAAAACACTGGTCAAAAGCAGCTTGGGAGAAGGAGGGGTTTATTTGGCTTATGTATCCAGACCACAGTCCATTACTGAAGTCAAAACAGGAGTTCAAGGCAGGACCCTGAAGGCAGGAATTGAAGCAGAGGCCACAGAGGAGTGCTCCTTACTGGTCTCTCCATGGCTTGCTTGGCTTGGCTTTTCATGTGACCTAGGACCACTTGAGTAGGCGTGGAATCACCCACAGTGGAAGGCTGGGCCTTCCCATACCTATCCTTCATCAGGAAAATGCAGCACAGACTTGCCTACAGGTCAACCTGATAGGAGCATTTTCTTACTTGAGATTTCTTCTTTTCAAATGACTCTAGCTTGTGTTGAGGTGACAAAAATCCTACAGTACAGATATGATTGAAGAATGTTACAATACTAGCTCATTTAATCGTTGTAATGACCCCAACACAGTTTTCTCAGACATGGAAACCGACACAGGCATCAACGAGGTAATTTACACAGGTGACACATGGTAGAGCTGGGATTTGAACCCAAGAAGCATGATTTACAAACTATACTCCTAACTGTTCTACTATACTGCCTACCATGCTCCCACGGGCATATTTGGTGGGGGGAGAAAGCTTGCATACAAGGTTTTACATGCATCAAATCTCTCTGGAAGAATATACAGCAAAGAGATGATATTAGCTATCTCCGAAGAAAGATGCTGCGTAGTCTCAGTGGTAGGAAAAAAAAAAAAACTGAGATCCTTTTTTGAAACCATCTGAAATGAAAAGGCAAGAGAATGAAGTACTACCCGGAAATGACCTTTGAAAATAACACCCCCAATGGGGAACTTTATCAGATAGCTTCCTTTCTCAGCGCTGCATCAACCAGGCTCTCTCCAGCTGTCTGTTAGGGGGGTCCTGAGAGTGAGCACATTCTCAAAGAGAGAAAGGCAGCCACAAGAAGGAGGTGCCACAAAAGCCCAAGATTTGGGGTCACAAGGCAGGGGATTTATGGCTGCTTTTCCTTTAACTCAGTCCCCAAAAGTTTAAGTCTGAGCCCGAGGGGGAAGGGCAGAGATAAAATCAGAAAGAGCTTTCACAGATGTCTGATTGGAGTATAAATCAGCATAAGAGCTGTGGGATCTGGAGGCTTTCCAGAATTTTGTTTTTAATACTGTGTGAATGTGTCTATATGTATGGATATGTGCTCATGAGTACAGGTACCTCAGAGGCTAGCAGACCCCTAAAGCTAAAGTTGGAGTTACAGGCTCTTATGGCCCACCCTATATGGATGCTGGGAATTGAACTCGGGCCCTCTGCAAGAGCAGAATACATTCTTAACCACTGACCAATCTTTTTAGCCCCCAGGGGGATCTATATTACATGTACAGAATTTGTGCGTGTTACTGGAGATGGAACCCAAGGTTTTGTGCATGCTAAGCATATCCCCAGCCATTGAGCTAAAGCTCCAACCCTTAATAACTTAAAACGTGTAGCTTTGATAGTTACACTGAACGTTTATACTAGGAAACAAAAGCACCTTTATATCCTTAATCAGAAAAAGGTGCACTTACACTACAGGACATTAAACAGCTTTTGAAAGGAAATCACAGTGCCCTATGCTGATCTAGAATGCTCTCAATGAGGGCAAAAGTTGCAGAATGACATTTAAGCGCACTACTTATGTAAGAAAACCATAAAATGACACAATACTTGCTTTAACCATGTCTGCAGAGGGATGTGTCTACAAACTTGTGTATGAGCGTTTGTATGTCTAAGTAAAATCAGAACCAGATAACCAGAAAGTTATACATTTATACTAGATTATTCAATGGTTCCATGAATGGTTTGTGTATGTGCATGTGTGTAGATATGTGTGTACACATGGAGGCCAGGAATACATGTTGGGTATCTACCACTCTCCCCCTTATTTTTGAGATAGGGTCTCTTGTTGATCTTGCAGCTTATTAATTTGCCTCGCCTGGATGGCCAGTGAGCTCCAGGGAGCATTCTGGCTCCACCTTCCTTATGATGAGATTCCAGGGTACTGAGGATCCAACTTAAAGTCCTCATGCTTCTACAACAAGCGATTTCCTGGCCGTGCTGTCTCTCCAGCCCTGTTTGTGATACATGAGTGCTTTACAGGGGGAATATATTCACTGATAGATTGCATCTGTAAGTTACAAATGAACAGAATTGAGAAAGACGAATCACGCGAGTCACTTCCGTGCAGACCGAGACTCTCTGCATGCCATAGTAACAGAGGGAACTGAGCGGCAGACTGGTCCTTACCATGGAAGACAGCATACAGCCCAGCCTCACAGATGGGCTTCCCTGAATTAGCATTCAGATCTGGCAAAGGGTGGCATGATTTGGCATGACTTTAGCAGCATTGTGGGTTGAGTCTGAGCTTAAGTCTGCCCTAGGTGAACTCCTCTCTACACGTTCACAGATGCCTGGGAGGCCCAGCTCCCTATTACCCACTAGGGGAGAAGAAAGTCACATGTAAGACCAGCAGACACACAGGTTCTAAAGACTTGAATGGCCAAGAGGTGTTCCTTGCCCCTCTACTACTGCATGACTTTTTTTCTCATACATGTTTCACCAGTGAACCTACTGACAGAACGGAAGACCCAATAATTAGAGCAGAGCCCAGCACACATTGTCTCAAAAGCCTTTATCAAATGGATAAACGAGGGATTGAGGAGACAGCTCTGTAGATAAATTCTTGTCATGGAAATATAAGACCTGAGTTCTATCGTCAGAACTCACTTAAAGAAGCCAAGTGGCTGGCAGGGTGGCTGGCACACATTCATAATCCCAGTACCAGGGAGGCAGAGACATGATGATCTCTGGGGCTCATGGGCTGTCCAATCTACTAGCTTACTCACCAAGTTACAGGTCAATAAGAAACTATGCTCTTCTCTCTCTCTCTCTCTCTCTCTCTCTCTCTCTCTCTCTCTCTCACACACACACACACACACACACCTGAATAAACACCTCTTGACACACATACTTACACACATATATACTACACACACATACACACTCATACACAGATATACACACACCTGCACACACATCCACACGCATACGCAGATACACACACACACCTGCACACAATACACACACAAATGAATGAAAAGGAGGATGGGAGGCAGAGAGAAGGGTGCTACACTGACCCCACTACGGTGAGTGCTTGTCTATGAAGTGCTTTCAGAACTCCATTCCCAGGCCTGTGCGGTCTCAGCAGCTGAGGCTCCACCAAAGACCATGGCTGACACAGGCGGAGCTATGAAGTCCTAATCTTGGTGAGAGAGATTAGCTTAGCCAGAGCTGGCAGGCTGGGGTGACTGATTAAGATCTGGTTAACCCCAGCTCAGACCTGCTTCTTCTCCCCATCTCACGGGGACACAGGTGTGCCCCATGACTTTCTGGCTCCTTCTCACAGCTTGGATTCCCAGCCTGGAAGCTTTGTGGAATGCACCACCCATTATTGCTAAATCAGTCAAGATGGCATGCCTTTAAAACAATCCTTTTTATGTCTTTGGAGAGGTGCTGTCCTCCCGGGGACTCTTGGATTTAGTTGGGTGGCTGTGCACGCTGGCTTTACAATTGCTGCAAATAGATTTCCTGGAGGAAGTCATTCCTGTTAATCTGCCTTATTAAGCTGTGCATGGTGGGGCCTGGCAAAGGAGCGAAGGAGAGGGTATCCAAATATTGATGTTGTTTCTTGGGGGATTCATTCCACTATAGCAACGGCAGCTGGTTCTGGGGGTGCAGGGAATGACTATAGAGATCAACAGCCCCAGAAGTTATGCCAAAAAGGAAGAATATGGAGATGAAGAGACGGGTCGGAGAAGTGGCTCAGTGAACTTATTGTTCTTCCAGAGACATGGAACCCATGTGACTCACAGCCACCTGTAACTCCAGCTTCAACAGTGATGGGAGGTGGTTAAAGAGATAGCCTCGTCAGTAATAGGCTTGCTTTGCAAGTCTGAGGATATGAGTTCAATACCCAGACCCCTTGTTAAAAAATAAAGACAAGTATGACAGCCTTTAGTGCAAATTGGGGAGGCAGACAAAGGTAGAGCCTTGGAAGCAGGGAGTTAGCTCCCTGACCAGTCAGCCTAGCTTTCTTAGTGAGTTCCCCACCAGTGAGAGACCATGCCTCCAAAAATGGTGGACGGTACCTCAGGAATGGTACCAAACTGTCAGACAAAGTCTGTCTTTTATCTTCAACCTGTGTGTGTGTGAGAGAGAGAGTGCATACACACACGTATACACACACACACACTACCGTGGTTGGCACAAAGTGGGTGCTTGCTGTTACTGCTTTATTACTATCCACATTTGTCTACGGGAATGGTCTGGTCATGCCCTTGATGCACACAAGCAGGTAAACCACACCCCTTAGCATGTACCACAGAGGGGGCCTTGACTTCCACAGTCGTTGATTGACTCACCTGACATCTAAAACTCTTTTCTCCTCTTTCCCCTTATTCTCAACACTCATTCCCCACACCTCCTGGACTGGACTGGCCACATCTTGGCATGTGCATAAGTTATACATTCAGATGCGGGGAGGCCAAAGGCAAACCTGGGGATAGTACAGAAGGAAGGAGAAAGACAGAAATTTCAGAGGTGGAGGTGAAGGACGGCCTTTGTCTCCTCCGCAGCAAGCCCTCTCCCAGGCACCGAGCTTGCTTTACAAGGCTGAATTATTGATTACACAGGAGCAAGAAGAAAGATGGTGTTTTCTCTTTGTTGGAGTTCAGCTCTTTTGGCCAGCTCCTAGCACAGCTGGGTCAGCCTTAGTGGACAGAATAAAAAACATCTTCAACAGCCTAGCTGGCAGCAAGCCAGCCTCAAAGTGGTCTCAGCTCTGGGATTGCACATTACCCTGAGTTGGACTGCAGATCGCAGGCTGGCATGTTGGTCTCAAAGCCTGCCGCAAGTTGACAGGGCTAGAAGCAGGTAGATATGTAAGAACTTCTTTAAGGAACTGATCATGGGTGGATGCTATCACTCTGCCCTAGGCCTTCCTTCTTGAAAGACGCTTCACTAATCTTACTAGTGTGTTTAGCACAGCCACATGGAGCTTTAGGACACAGGTAGCCCTAGAAAGCAAGGCATGTAACCCATCACAGAACTGTAAAGGTACTTAAAACCTTATGATATTTTCTTCCTTCTTCTCCCATGTGATAACCTGATTGCACGGTTCTCCAGTGTAAACTCTGAAGATGACAAAAAATCCATTAAATGTCATGCAAAATAAATGGCTGTGTGCTTGTCTGAGTATCTGGGCTGTGGGGTTGACACCCCTGTAAGGGCTTTATTAAGAGGTTGGCCAGAAGGCACGCCTACTCCCCAGGTATGAGCAATGCCAAGACTCCAGTGGGAGAAGGAACTCTGAGCGTGGTGGTTTGCAGATAGCAGGGTGGAATCACCTGTTGTTCTTTAAATAAGCACATCCCAGAACCACCCAGGCTGATCCCTTACAGGTGGTCAAATCAGCACTTTGAGAAGGAAGAGAGCATGCACAGACTATAAATGTAATTTTTAATTCTTCCAAAGAGATGCCTTTTGGATGATTCACTATGCACACAGCCTGGTTGACTGAGCTCTGTGGTAGGGATTGGAGAAGCTTCTGACTGACACGTAGGGGAGCCTCAGCCCGGGAACAAGGGCCACACAGTTCCCTCCTCCTCACTTTTCCCAGGCTGTCTTCCCCATCACCATCTTTTCCTTGTTGCCCCATTGTTATGACTGCCCTGCTCTGTAGGTCTATTGGCAACACAGGCTCTCCTGTTGCCCTTCAGAGACGTCAACTGCTGAGCAGACGCGTTTAATCTGCCTCATCTGTCTCAAAGGGGAGGCAGCCAGGAGAACAGATCATCCATGCAGGTGACCAGCTCAATGCTCATTTGGACCATTGCCCTCTAAGATGATGTGATAGTTCTAATAATGAATGTGACACAGCTCAGAATCACCTGGAAAGAGTCTTAATGAAGAATTATCTAGATTGTGCTGCCTTGTGGCATGTCATTGGGGGCATCACTCCTCAGGTAGGGGGTTCCAGAACAGTGTGAATGTGGAGGAAAACAGAGCTGAGCAGCACAAGCAAGAAAGCGTGTGTGCATTCGTCCCTCTTGGCGCTTGCCTGTGGCTGTGATGTGACCTGCTGTCTCCAGCTCATGTCACTGTGACGCCTCCACAGAAGGGAACATAGCATGTAACTGTGAGCTAAAATAAATCCTTTGTCTCTAAGCTGCTTTTTGTCAGGGCTTTTTCTTTTTTTCCCAGTAATAGAAATAAAACAGAAATAGGTGGTGTTGTTTTTCTCATTGCCCCTTTCCTGTCTCACGGGCTCGCTCACATCTATCCTTTACTGTCTCACGGGCTCACTCACATGTACCCTGCCTATTTCAGGAGTTGGCACACTTTTCTGAGATGGCATAGGGAGTAAGAAAACTCTATCACAGCTACCCAGTTCTGATATCCTACCACAGAAACTGTCAGCCATACACAATTTGTAAATGGCTGGGCTTGGTGTCTTGCAATGGAAGTTTATTTGAACAAGCAGGCTGCATTCAGCTGCTTGGACTCTCATAACAAAGCATACAGTTTGTGGCTTACACAAAAAATCTATGTCCTAGCTATGGTGGCTAGCAGTTCAAGATCAAGACACCAAGGAATTACTTCCTCTTTAAGGCTTTCACGTATCTCATGTGTTCTCATGTGTCTTTTCTCTGTGTCTGTGTCTTTCACAGGGCACTAGTCACAGTAAACCTGTGTGCCATTCTCATGACCTTCATGGTTTGCTTTGCAAAGGACTCCTTTCTAGACATCATCATGCTTAAGACCCAGATTGTGACGTGGGGATTTAAAGGACACAGACTCTGTCCATAAAAGAAGAGTGGATGTGACTGCCATAGATGGAAGGACACAAATAATCCACATCAGACAGAGTGGAATTTGGCCTGGTAACTGTGGCCTACATGTATCTGTTCCATTCTGTCAAATTCCTATCAACTTTTAATCTACTGCTTCTACCAAGCCTTTCTTCCCCAGCTTTCTGAGAAACACCGCCAACAGTCTGAGGCATTTGCATCAGGATAAATATCAAAAAGGTCTCACTAGGGTCCTCATGTGCTAGTCTGTCAAAGGGCTTGGCTAGTTTCACAGGACTGTAGAATCTTCAGGATATATTTTCAAATGTTTTCCCTCTAAGCCATTTCAATAGACAGCCTGCTCTTCAGAATGAATTCAAACCCTGTTTTGGCTCAGAATCCACAGGAGATGGAACGGGGGGGCTACAGAAGGCTGAGAAGGAAAAGGCAGGCCAGGTTACAGTGGACTCTGCAGGCTGTTCTAGTGTGTGCAGGATGACTGTAAGCGCACATGCTACCACTGTTCTAGTTGGTGCCAAAATTCTGCAGGAAACCTTAGTGAATCCTCAAATGGAAGCTTTGCATCAATGCACCGTCTTGTCCTTGTCTGACCTCCTGTCATGGTCCTTCTTTTGGCATCTCCATCATGAACTGGAAACCACAGCATTTCAGCACAAAGCTTGTAAAACAGGTCCAGCACACCTTGCTTCCTGTAACAACCTCGTAGTCCGAAGCAGACTCTCATGTACCCTGTGCCAGCCTCAAACTCACTATATAGCCAAGGATAACCCTGAACTCCTAATTTTCCTGCCTCCACCCTCTGAGATCTGGGCTTACAGGCTTTTTGTCACCATGTACTGTCTATGTGGTGCTAGGGAAGAAACTCAGGGCTCCCTGCATGCCTGGTAAGCACTCTACCAATGGAGCAAATGCCCAGACCAACCATCCTCATCCAACCATGCTGGCTCTAGAGTGTTAGGCTCTGATGTCATATTCCAAGAAGCCAGGGAGTCTTTAAAAGTACATCATAAAAGTTGATGTGGTAACTATCTTCTCCTTTGGGTATAAGTGGATTTTTTCAGATACAATTTTTTAAAAATGAATTTATGATTTTCTAAGTCATCCTAAAAATATCATTCTTGACAATAGGAAGAAGAAAATTAATGGTTTCTTTTCTTTCAGGGGACATCATTTTCAAATGACTATATACTGCTTAAGAGATAATCTAGGAGTTTAATTATTATGTCACTATGATAGTTAATATTGTCCAATTGACAAGATCTAGGATACAGATGAAGAGCCACGCCTCTGGGCATGTCCATGAGAGATTGTCTACATTAGGTTAATTTTGGTGGTAAGACCCACCGTAACTGTTGGCAACACCATCCCATAGGCTGGACTCCTGGGTTGAATAAAAAGGAGGAAGCAAGCTGAGCACCAGCGTTCACTTTTCTTGGTTTCCCAGCTGTGCCTGCAATGTGAGCAGCTGCTTCCCACTCCTACAGTGATGGACTGACTACACCCTTGAACTGTGAGCTACAATAAAGCTATTCTTCTGTAGGCTGCTTTCATCCACTGTTCTGTCACAGCAGCGAGGAAGGCAGCTACTGCAGTCACTTATTAAGAAAGCAGTCTCAGTTGTATCTGTTCTTCTTCTGATACATTATGGCCTGACATGTCGAAAGGACCAACCATCCATTGTCGTTTCTGGCAAGGCCAATGGGCAACAATGCTGGTCACAAAGCAAGCAGTGAAAGTTTTGATAATGAGCTAAAGTTGTTTGTGTGTGTGTGTGTGTGTGATGTGTGCATATTCATACACATTTAGAGGGGTCAAAGGAGGACATAGTGCATTCTTCTCTATCACTTTATGCCTTATTTGAGGCAGGGTTTCTCACAGAATCTGGTCTTCAACGCATTTCAGCTATGCTGGGGACCAACAAGCCCTAGTAACCCTACTGTGTCTGCCTTGTGTTGCATCAGAGGTGTGCCTACCAACACGCAGCTTTGGTATGTGGGTGCTGGAATGACTTCTGGTTTCTTACAGAACCTGGGTCCTCATAAGTGCACAATAAGTGCTCATACATGGTGAGCCACAGTCCCAGTCTGTTAAGAGTTTTGATCAGTGAAAATAGCCTAGAAAAATTCCTAATAGTGCTTGGAGCCACAGATAAACTACTCTCTCCATAAGCCAGAAGAACATAAATTTATTTCATCAAGTGCTGGGCTTCTAGAAGGTTCGATACATCCTCTTTAGCTTATACCTCTCTGTCTCCAGAAGGGAATTGAGAAAAGGGAGAGATGTTTGTTTCACCTTAATTCTGAGAAAACTGTTTACTCAACACAAAGAAAGTGGATTTTGTTAAGAGATAAACAAAGCTGGACTAGAATTTTCCCTCGTTGCTTTCACGAATAACATGCTTTATTTCTTAAAGCCTCAATGTACCCCTTCATAATTTGAAATACACATGAAGACAGAATGCATCTGATACTCAGTGCTATATGGCAGTGTTTGTCAACCAGATGGTGGCTGTGACCTATAGTTAATTGAGTAAAGAGACACCAGTAGAGTTGGAAAAAGTCATTGTCAGCTACTTATTAGACAAGAGGATTAATATCTTGAATTTACAAAGAATTCAAAAACTACATTAAAAAATCAAACAAGCTATTCAGTAAGTGGGCTAATGGAATGGACAAGAGCAGATGACACACAGATGACAAAAAATAAGAAAAATATTCAATATCTCTAGCCATTAGAGAAATGAAGATAAAAATGACATCAAAATTCCATCTTATCCCACTAAGAATTACAATCATTAAGAAATGCTGGTGAGGATATGGACAAACAGGGACCCTTATTCACTGCTGGAGGGGATTTGAACTAGTCCAGCCACTGTGGAAGTCAACATGGAGAGTCTTCAAAAAATGAAAAATAGATCTCATATATGACCCAGTTAGACCACTGCTGATGGTTTACCTGAAGGGATCCAAGTCAACACACCTACTCTTTAGTTTTTGTCAATTTGTTATCACTGTTTACAATAGCTAAGCTATGGAACCAACACAGGTGTCCAACAACAGAGGAATGGTAAAGAAATGAGGTTTATAATACATAGTGGGATTTTGTTCAGACAAAGGAAAGAATGAAGTTGTCATGTCATTTGCAGAAAAATGGATACAACTGGAAATAATCATATTAATTGAATTGTCTTTTGTCTTGCCTCATTTATGTATGCACCATAGTCACTACAAATACATAAAGTCATATATATGTATATGTATGTATCTATATATGTATACACATATGTATGCAGATGGCAAGGAAATAGAGAAGAAAGTGGCAAGGAGAATAAAGGAGACTAGAGGGTGGAGGAGAGAAAGGAGGAGAAAGGACATCAGAGTGTGGGACAAATATGTTCACATTTAATAAAAGGAAGTGAAAAGTGAGAACATGATATTTTAATTTTTATGTTTACTTATTTGTGTGTGTGAGTGTGTATCTGTATGCACACAAACATGCCACAGAACACAAGTGGAGTTCAGAAGACAACTTGTGGAAGTTGGGTCTACCCTTCCACCATGAGCATCCTGAGGCTCAAACTTGGATCGTCTCCGTAGTGAGTACTGTCACCAGTTACCCAAGAAGCAACTGCTTCCTTGTCTTGAGGATTACTTGATCATTTTTACTAAAATAGACACAGTTAACAACGAGAAGCGCCATGGGTCTGGGGGAGATAAAATTTAACATGAACCTAGAATATCTTGTCCTTCATAACAAGAATCTGCTCAAACTCCAGGGTAGCAAGCCATGAGGGATCTGCTGAAAGGCCATAAGAAGCAACCTTCCAGTGAGGGCACGAAGCTGGGGCCATGTGAACAAGAAAGTAAACTGCACTTGTTTGCGATTATAGCCTCAGCAGATGGTAAATTCCCACAAGTCCATCTCAATATAAGTAAATCATTGAAAATGTAAATATTTGGAGGACAGGACTCAGCTCAAGGAAGAATTCCAGTCAATACATGCAGAAGGAGGGGCTTCAGTCAGCAAAGTGCTTGCCACACAAGCAGGAAGAGAGCTTGGATGCCCATGTTAAAAAAATGTGTCTGTAATTCTGGAACTAATGAAACAGACAAGAGTATCCTGGAGCTTACTGGCCAGTCCGTTCATACTAATGGATGAGCTTCAGTTTTAGTGAGAGACTCTGTTTCAAAAAGTTCAGTGGGGAGTGATCCAGAAAGACAGCCAGCATTGACCTCTGGCCTCCCCGTATGTATACATGGGTGTGCATACACACTCACATGAATATATGCAGATACTTCACAGACACACATATGCAAAACACATGCAGAGAGGTATAGAAGGATCAAGAAAAACAAAAATTAAGATTAGAGAACCATAGTAGTAATTGACATCAAGATTATTCAGTCAAGTTTGCAGAGAAATGGGATATTTGTGTAGTTTCAGGTAATCTCCCACACAAGGGCTAGAGAGATGGCTAAGCAGACAAGAGCACTTGCTGTTCTTGCAGTGGGTCGGAGTTTAGGGAGCTCACAAACCACCTGTAACTCTTGCTCTAAGGGATCTGACGCCTTCTAGCCTCCAAGGGCACCTGCTTGCAGGTGTGCAGCATAAATACACACACACACAGACACAGAGAGATACCTACATATATACATAAATAAAAGTACAAATGAAATCTAAAGAAAAAGATTTCCCTCAAATTGTTTATCAATTGCATGTAGAAAACAAAAAAAAAAACCCTCATAGTGCAGAAACCCAAGCAAGCTGCATTTGAATTAAACAGTCAAAATTAATGTCACTAATAATAAGACTTATCAACAGCATGCTCACTTTGATAGTAGGCACAGAAGGGAACATTCCTTCTGAGTATTTCTATCAAAACTGCAAGACATCATCCCAGTCATGGTTAGGCAACAGACAAAGCCAATATGTTGGGCAGTGAACAGTAACCTGATCACTTCTGATCATCAAGATTAGTAAAGACACAGGAAAGAGGAAGAGCTGTAGAGATTAGACAAGAGGAAGGAGACATGGCAAAGAAAGGCAACATGGGACCTTAGAAAGTGAAAAAGTGAATGGGGATCCTACATGAGAAGCTTAGTCCCCTTCTTATCAATGAGTCAACATGGCTTTCTTAGTTTTGATCACTGTGTTATTTTCTTTGATCATTGTTTACGAAGGCAACTCAAGGAAGGATTTATTTGAGCACACAGTTTGAGGACACCGTCTATCATGTGGGGAAATTAAGGTGGCAGGGTCGTGAGGCAGCTGCTCGTACCACACCCAGAGACAAAAGCCGAGAGAGGTGACTGTTGGTTTCTCCCTGTTTTCTGTACCAGGACCGCAAAGCATGGCGAGTGTCACCCACATCTAGGGTATGTCTTCTCCCTTCAAGGAACTCAGCTTAAAAACGCCCCTAGGGGTGAGCCCGGAGGCTTGTCTTCTAGATGAGTCTAGATGCTGTCAAGCTGACAGCCCAAATCAGCCACCACAGCCATTGAACTATTATGTCAGTAACTGACATTAGCAGAAGCCTGGCAAAGGCTGCATAGAAATAGGCCTATTCATGCAGCTTTGTCCCCAGGTCTGCAGTTTTCTCAAACGAAGAATGAAAAGTTTGCTGTTTTTAAAGTCACTGACATGGGTGAGAGAGACTATGTCAAATATACTTCTACATTGTCTACAATGGGGAGAGAGAGAGAGAGAGAGAGAGAGAGAGAGAGAGAGCACATAGGTGACAGTCACATCCCTAAGCAGATGGCTTGGGGCCTCCTAGAATGTGTGGTGCTGGGAATATTACAATAATACTTGGGGGATCATTTCTCCCACACTCCCTACATTGCCTTCCAGGTGAAGGAAACTGTGTCTGTAACTCTTAGCATCATTTTTCAGCAGAGATGGAGTGGCATGTAACATTGACATAACTGGGAAACCATACTGTGCACCTGCTGCTCTTCCCATAGGCCTCCCTTCTTGGGTGTCGGTCTCTCACAGAAAACAGGTCATCTACACTGTACCTCTGTCAAGAAACTTCCCTTGTCTGTGACTGGGGAAGCCGGCTAATTGGAAGATGCTAATTTGAAAGCACATCTAATTCTCACCCCAAATCTATTCCTTCCATCTCTGTTCTTCTAAAACAAGAGATGTGTTTGGTTCCAACCATCTTGTTCCTCCTTTTAATTCTTAATTACTTCTGAACTTGGGTGAGAAGGAGGCTGACAAATGAACACTCTTTAGAGCCCCTTAGATCCCACTACATCACAGGAGGCACAACATCCCCAGAATGAGTTCTGCAGCCTCAGTTCTCTAGGAGGTTGGCAAAGGTCAAAACTCATCTTCCATTCCAAATAGCCTCTGGACTTAGGGATGCAGAAACACAACCATTCAATGAGGCTTTTGCTAGATAAAACATCTTTCATCTATATTGGGACTGAAGGTTCTTTAGCCCCCACCTCAAAAGATGTGACTTTCGGTCATCCAGAAAGATCTGAACATGGTTCCATCACAAACCACATGCTACAAGCATGCTTTTAAAAGCTACTTCTCTGGGCTGAGGAGATGATTCAGGAGGCAATGTATGAGGACTTGAGTTCAGTGCCCCAGTACCCATGTATAAAAGCTGGTTTGGGTGGCACATGGTGAAAATCCCCAGTGCTAGGAAGGCAGAGAATAGTAGATCTCTGGGGCTTGCCAAACAGCCAACCTAGACAAACTGATTGACGTTGATGAAAGAAACCTCAGCATTAGAAACCAAGGTAGCTGGAACCTGAGGAATGATACCCAAGGCAGAGCTTCTACATGCACACTTACTGGGGTGCACATGTGCAAATACACACACACAGGGTGGGGCAAGAGAGAGGGAAGGAGCAAGAGACGGGGGGAGGGAGAGAGAATTAAGAGAGGCCAAAAGAAAAAAAAACCCAAAAAACTTTTGTTCTCTCCACATACAGACCAGCAGACATTTCTCTTTTCCCAATAGCTGCCTTTGTCTCCTCTCTCTCCGCTAGTGCAATGATGGGAAATGCCTAAGCGGAGGCCTTAGGTCGTCTGTGCCTTTTCATTCCCTTTGCAATTTAATTTAAAGTCCAACTTCTGTGCTAAAGTGCCTGTCTGTGAACGCCTGTCTGAGGGTAAGACTAATCTTTCTCTACTTGAAAAATAACCAACACTTACAACACCATAGTTATGATTATATCACAATAAATATTCTATGCAGGACCAGGAACAGCTCCTTCAAGAAAAATGTGTGGCGACGGGTAATTGGAATGAACTATATGTGTTTTCGCTGAGCCTTGGAAGCAACTGCAAGAACAAAGATCTTCAATCCATTCCCAAGCATGGATTTTTTTTTCTCGCTCCTTAAAGAACACCATGTAAGGATTTTTGACATCCTCTGCATCATAATAGGAACAACCCTGGAAGAAAAAGCCTGTCTGTACTTGAACCTCATCACTGCCATGATGGGTTCTGGTTATTCTGAATAAAGAGAAACAGCCTGGAGATGTGTTGGTTCTTGGACAATTCTGTATTCCAGCTCTTAAGTACTTCTATTTTAGCCTGGTTGTGAATGACTGAGAGGCCAAAGAAATCCCCTCCATCTGAGCTGCAGATGTCGGGAAGAAAATGAGAATGCTAACAAGCTATTTGAGAAAAGGGACCTCTGCCTGCGCCTTCATACTGATTGCATTGGGCCACCTCTGCCTAGCCAGGTGGAACTGGGATGATGTGAAGGGGCTGTAAAGACCGCTAAAAAATCAGATTGTTAAAACAACTACAACAGCAAAACAGATGTGAGCCAATGTAACTGGGGTCTGTTAGTTCACTACAAAAGGGTCAGATTACACTTTTCTTTTTTTCCCGAGACAGCGTTTCTCCGTAGCTTTGGAGCCTGTCCTGGAACTAGCTCTTGTAGACTAGGCTGGCCTCAAACTCATAGAGATTCACCTGCCTCTTCCTCCTGAGTGCTGGGGTAAAAGGCGTGTGCCACCACCACCCGGCTCATGATTACCTTTTTATAAAATTTAATGTGTGTATGTTTGTGTGTTATGTGCATACTCATGTGTGCGTGTGTAAGCACTTGTGTACATAGAAGCTAAAGGACTACCTTGATTATATCCTCAAGCATGCTCTTCATCTCCTTTGAGACAGGGATGCTCATTGCCTTGGGGTTACCAATGAAGTTAGATTGGCAAGCCAATGAACTCTAGGGATCATGTTTCTGTCCTAATGATAAGATTATAGCTCACCATGTCTGGCTTTGTTCTGTAGGTTCTAAAGATTTGAACTCAAGTCTTTGTGCTTTCAAGATGAGTGCTTTATGAACTAAGCCACCTCTTCTGCTCTCTATTACCTGTGCTGTTTCCACTGGGGTCCTGGTGACAACAAGCAGCCAGCCCATGATGTGTGAGACCATTTATTAGGTTTCTTCAGTTTTCCCTTTGATTTGGATTCCTCTATTGTAAGAACATTCTGAGCAAGGGAGGTTCCTGTGCTGGAATTTGTGCATATTTTCCCCTAGTATCTTTCTTCTCCATCTTGTTGGCAGGGAATTGAAGGATAGATTTTTTTTTTGTAACTTTAAAAAAAACTGTGTGTGTGTGTGCGCGCACGTGTACACTTTCATGCATGCATGTGGATGCATACATGATGTATGTGAAATCAAGCACACATGGAGGGCAGAGAACAAATTCTGGTGTTGGTCTTTATATTCTTCCTTCATGGAGACAGAGTCTCGTTATTCATTGCTGTGAACGACAGACCAGCTGGCCCATGGGCCTCCGCGTAGCCTCCTATCTCCACCTTCTATCTTACTATCTTCACTGGAATTACATCCTTGTGCCATGGAGTCCAGTTTTATATGGTTCTGAGGATTTGAACTCAGGTCCTCACACTTGCAAGACAAGTGCTTCATCTGCTGAGCCACCTCCTCAGCTCCATGGGATGTGCTATAACAGGGTCCACCAGTGACCTACGGACTTGTACTCTTGCCTTCTGAATCTTGATGCCCTTGATTGCTGTTCTCACACAGTAAAAAGATTGCAGGAGGCCCAAAGTTTCTAAGCATTTTCTTGCATCTGAGTTCACCAAAATGTAGGAAAAAGAAAGTCCTTGGTGGGATAATGGTTTCCTGTGGAACTAACCAAGAACATCTAACTACTTCCGGCAAGCAGCCTTATATCTGACACTTTGAACTGGGGATTCTCTCCTGCAGAAAATACACTCACAGTCAAACTTTAAGCTTGACTTTCTCTTTTTCTACTTTCTGTGTGCATGCATGGTGTGCATGTGTATATGCATTTTTTTCAGGTGTGATATCAAATGTGTGTGTATGTGTGCACATGCATGCACACCTGTGCATGTGGAGGTTCATGTTTGATGTTGAAATCCTCTTCAATCATGTTTCCCCCTTACCTATTGAGACAAGTGATGTGGGAGGTGATGGATGCTGTAAATATGTTTTATTGCCGTTGGTCAATAAAGAAGTTGCTTTCGGCCAATGGCTTAACGAGTAAAGTCAGGCTGANGAGAGAGAGAGAGAGAGAGAGAGAAAGAGAGAGAGAAGGTGGAGTCAGAGAGAAGTCATATAGCTGCCTTCAGGAGACAGATGCACCGGAACTTTGCCGGTAAACCACAGTCACATTGTGATACACAGATTAATGGAGATGGGTTAGTTTAGGATAAGAGCTAGCTAAAAATATCCTTAAGCTATTGGCCAAACAGTATTGGAAATAATATAGTCTCTGTGTGATTATTTCAAGTCAGGGCGGTTGGGAAACAAACTAGCAGTCTCCACCAACAGACAGGCATCTTAGTCAAATCCACAGCTCTTCAGTGTGGCAAGTCTTGCTAAGCAACTTGCTATGGGGGTCCCCTGTCTCTGCCTGCTGGGGCTGGAATTCTATAACTACCTTAACTACCTACCCACATTTTACGTGGCTTCCAGGGAAGCAAACTCAGAACTTCATGCGTATATGGCTTTAACTGCTGAACCATCACTCCACCCCTTTGTTAGACTTTTATCCACAGAGTTCCGTGAACCTAACTTCTGGAAAGGCCTATCAATCTTGTGATAAATGCCATTTTTCAGGATAACTTGCTTTGTTTCCCAAATATGAAAATGGCCAAGATGAAGGATCTCTGACTGTATTTCTATGTTCTGTTTAAGCAAAACAATGATTTTTCTTCAAGCAAAGGAACTACCTGGGTCCTCTTTCCAGAGATCCCTGGAAACATTGCGCTCCAATTTTTCTGATCTTGTGCATGAATTTTTCAAAAGATGAAGGCAGCAGATAGACAGTTGACCCTTAAGGATTTAGCTGTTGTGAGAGGGGAGGGGCTGAGAATGTTTTCTTATTGAAAGGCATAGGTAGTCTGGGGATGTGGCTCATCTGGCAGAGTGCTTGCCTAGCGTGTATGAAGCCCTGGGTTTGATGTCCAAAACCATACGAACTGCATGGAATCCTATTTCTTGGTAGTAGAAGCAAGAAGATCAGAAGTTCAAGTTTATCTTTGGTTACATAGCAAATCTGAGCACAGCCTGAGATGCTGCCTCAAACAAGAAAAAGGGGTGGGGCTAGAGAGGTGGCTTAATAGTTAAGAACATTTATTCCTCTCAAAAAGGACCCAAATTTGGTTCCCATTAGCCATACTGGGTGATTCACAGTCACCTGCAACTCCAGCTCCAGAGGATCCAATGCCTTCTTCTGGCCCCTGTAGGCATCCACATTCACATGGCATTCACACACACACACACACACACACACACAC
>LOEQ01003457.1:78447-93852 GCA_001685075.1 Bramus lutescens
ACACACAAAATTTTAAAAAGCAAAAAAAAAAAAACCTAGCAAAGATGACAACAAATGCCCCCTTGGTGTGTTCATGTCCCTTTAAATAAGATTTCATGGTGAGGTTATACCAAAGATGCAACAGCCTGAAGACAAGCACCCATTTGCCAGGGAAGTGATCAGGAAAACACAGAGAGCCTGAATCTCTAGAAGAAATCACTAGCCTGGGGGAATGTGCCAAGACCACCCACTAATGAACTGTGTCTCCTTAGGTGAATGCTAAGTGTTTTTCCCACTGAAGTTCTGTTATTGCCTGAAGCATCCTTAAGAGCTAGAGCAAGCAATGTTCAGGGTGGAAGAACAGAGGCCCTTCCGCAGCAGCAATAGCTGTTTTGACTGCTCACAGGAACACACTAGATACCTTAAATGCCTTTAATGCCGAAGTGCTAATGTAGCCCATGTTGCCTGGGGCTTGGCTAAAACTGGTCTTAGATTTGCAAATAGCCAAGCTGATAGAAATGCAAAGATTTAAGCAATTTGACAGATTATTAGAATCTGGTGAAATAGTATAAGGGTAGGCTTGCCCTGGATGAGAACCAGGTTGAATCCCTCCAATCCATATAGAAAAAAAAAATAAGCAGGCAGAGTGGTAAACACCAATAATCCCAGCACTGGGGAGACAGAGACAGGAAGATCTTTAGGGTGTGCTGGCCAGCCAGTCAAGCTCAATGAGCAAGTTCCAGGTTCAGTGAGAGAAATGAGATCTCAGAGAATGATGGAGAAGACACCCAACTTTAACCTCTACCATTCACATTCATGTTTGTAGACACACACACACACACACACACACACTAACATAGGGTAAAACAGACAGTACTGCAATGGACATGTTCTTTTCTTTCCCAGTAGTGAATTTTATCCCAACTAAATGGTTTACAAGTCTATCCATCAGCAGCAAGTCTGAAAGGCTTGTGTTTTCTCAAAAATATATCTATGGCCTTTGAACATGGATCTCCTGTATGAGAAAGGACTGGGCGGGAGTGTAGGTAGAGATTTGGAGGGAGCTATAGCCATAGGTGCGATTTTCTTTCTTCTCTAGAGAGTCCATGACCACAGCTGGTGTCCTCAGCATAGCCGAGTTCCAGGGGACGTGATTAGCTAGTGGTGGTTGGGCCTCCAGCTACCTTGACTACCAAGTTACCTGCATGCTGTATGTGTGTTTCTTGAGAGCATTCCTATTAAGACAAGCCAAGTCAGCCTTGAAAACAAGATGCCACATTAGAAGACCTGGGGGTTGGGCAACATTCGGAGGGATGCTTTAAAAAAAACAACTCTTAGAACCAGGCATAAATCAAATGCTTCAAATTTACCAAAAATCAAAAAGATATATTCAATATTTCTTCAAACTGTATTCTTACACTAAAAACCTTTCATCACTTCTATAATATCTATCATTTTAGCATGCAACTGGTTTGCTTCAATAAACTCAATTCTGTATCTATTTGATGTCAAAAAATCTGTGTATATACATATGTGTGCATGTGCATGGGGGGATGAGAGGGAAGGAGGGAGGGAAGGAGAGAGGAGGAGAGAGAGAAGACATAAGAGAATATGTGCAGGAGAGAAAGAAGACATGAGGAAGGGAAAAGAGAGGGGACAGAGAATGGAGAGAGAGGGGGAGAGAGCAAGGGAATTATAATAGACTCTTTTAGGCACCTATGTAGAGGAAATCATGAGGGGCCATCTTTCAGTTTCATTAAGAAAATATTCCTTAAAATACCGAAAGGATTTGGTACTAGGCTGGTGAATAATGAACAAAGATAAACTGATAAGAAGGTTCTGCATTTGACATCACCATCACCAACATCAATTACTAGAAAGGCTTTGGAAAGGGTGTAGATGACTCAGATGTTTATGGGGTTCCTTTGACATCTCCACTTTAACCCACTCTTACACTACAGGACTGCTTTGGACTTCTTTCTTTTCCAATTGCAAGTGATAAGCGGAATGCCCTTCAGAGAAATGTAGACAATTCATTTGTCTAGGCTGCAGCTCTGCCCACTAACTGCCTACCCCTCTGGAGACACAAAACTCTGGAGAACTCCCTGATTGCTTTGTAGCTGAGATACCATCACGCTCACAGTTTGTGTCTTTACCCGCGGCAAATTAGTCTTCTTGCTACCTCTGAACCGTTTTCCTTGTTTCCTAAGACACAAGTGTTTCTCTCGGCTTTACACAAGCAATAAAAGCACAGAAATGCCGCTGCCCAGCCTCATTCACCTGCTTCCACTAATGCCCTCCAAATGAGCCACGGTGGAGGGCAGCCTAGTATGCTCCATGAATTCATATTCATCCCACATGCAGAATGCTCCCACCATGGCCGACTGAGAGCTTTGCCTGGCGCCACCCGCCCCTGGCACTGTCTCCAGTTGAGAACAAGTCCAAGAAATAGAAAAACATAAAAAGCTATTGTCCATGTCCAGTGAGAAATGAAATGCATTGGACCAAGCATCACAACTTCCTTAAAATAATACACCTCTTTATCACTTTCACACGGGGATCAGGCTCAGGGCTGGTGAAGTCATAAACCTTCTGAAATCAATGGCTTGAGCCATCACCGCTTGATTCTAACACATCCTCTTTTTTTAAAAGAAGGCAATTTATTACAAACTTTCAATGGCCTCACCTTATCTTCAGCACTAAATTTGGTCCACGTCCTTCTTGGCTTTATAGTGTTGGCTGTAACCAGAGGGTTGGAAGCAATTTATTAATAAGAGAATATGCATGGCCTAAAGCTCTGGATCAGGTAAATAGCTTATGAATTACAGTGTCGCCACAACCCAAGGTTTACCTCATCTAGGAAGAATTAATGACACATACCAGATTTCTTTGGCTCGTCTCCAGGCTAACTCATTCCAGATTTTTTTTGTTGCCTGCTTGTTTTAGGAAATATCTCCTAAAGATCTCCCAGGCAGATCTCAAACTTGTTAAGTAGTCAAAGATGTCCTTGAACTTCTGAAACTTCAGCCTGTGCTACCTGGAAACTAGGATTACAGGCTTACACCAAAGTGCTTTGCAGGTTTATTTGGTTCCGGGCTTGAACCCAGATTTTTATTCATGCTAACCAAGCATCCTGCCAATTTACATCTCCAATGCTCAACCCAGATTGGAGGCTTCTAATTATGGGTTAGCAAGGGTAATGATTGTATCATCTTCTACCAGCAATTCCTTCCTTTTTATCGGAAACAAAGTCACAGCTACAGTGGAAACTATAGGGCAGAAAGAACAAGGTTTCATCGTCCAGAGTTGCAATGGCATTTTTCCCCTTCAAGGGGTAAAGCAGGCTGGCCTGGGAAGCTGTAATCAGATTTGGCTTGGGGACTGAAAGCGGCACATTTGTCTGGTTGTCTCGGCTGAAATCTTGCCTCAGGATTCTCTCTTCATGTGCTCTTCCTTCCATTCGTCTCAAGGGAGGAAAGCTATGTGTCAAGATGTTCCAGCCAGGCCAAAGAGCAGCATCTTAAGGTCACAGCTAACTCATCTGTTCAACAGAAGTGGTAGACCAGACAGGTCAATGCCCTCCTGGTCTTGGGAAGTTCTGACTCTGGAGGGTTCTGGCTTAAGGGTGATGTCATAAGACCTTATCTCATACAAGGGCTTCAGAAATCAATAACCACCCACTTATGTCCCTGAAGATTCTTGTTTTAGCCTAAAGGAATTCAATATCTTCTCAAGAGAAAGCAGATGATTATCTAATAGCTGGATAGCCCAGTGATTAGCCCAGAGCCCATGCTTAAGGTGCAGGAGTTCCTCTTCCCATGGCTCACTGGACAGGTTTGGTGCAATTTTTGCCTTAGTTCAACAAATTGCTTTATCGGCCAGTGGAGTTTTAAAGCTTACCAGGCCCTCCATGTTCTACCACATTCTGTTTTCTGGATGTTTCTAGATTCCTCATTTAGATGCCTCTCCACATACATACACTTGTAAGATTGGAAATGTGCCATCAGGAAATAGCCACAGAAAGAGTACACATTCACCATCACAAAAAATCATCTGGTCGCAAAAGGCCAGATGTATAATTCCACTTGCATATAATGTCCAGAGTAGACAGTTGCATATGACAGGAAATGAATTAATGATATCCAGGGGATAAAGGAGAGGGAAAATTGGATGGCTTGCAATAGTTATAAAACCTTGTCAATTTACTAAAATCCCCAAACTCTAAAGTTGAAAACAGTGAGCCTTATGGTATGTGAATTATGTACTAATAAATTTGTTCTTCAGAGGTTGGTGAGAAAGGTGGGTGGGCACTTGCCACCGAGTCTGATGGCTTGGGGTCGAGCCCCAGAATGGGAGAAGGAGGGCAGTAACTCTCACAAATTGTCCCAGCTAACATACAGTTAGAGAACAGGATTGTTTCCAGTCGCTATTAAAACCATAAAAGGAGACTCTTGAGATAGCTCAGGGTGTAAAGTGCTTGCCACACAAACATGAGGACTGGACTTCTGATCCCCAGTACCCACAGAAAAAGAGCGGCAGAACATTGGGTACCTGTAATTCTAGCACCGAGTATGTGACACAGGAGTAGCCCTAGGGCTCACTAGCCAGTCATCTTAGAAGAATCTTGTGAACGCCATGTTTGGTGAGAAATCCTGTCTCTGAATAGAGAGCAAGGGAGAAAAACACCCAGTGCCACACCTCTGGTCTACATACACACACACACACACACAGAGACACACACACACACGTGTGCACGCACACACACACGTGCACGTGCACACACACACAAATTCATGCACAATGAACATGATCAAATAAATAAAAGCAACGGGGAGAAAAGAAAGGAAAAAGCAAACCAGAGAATGTTAGCAGAGTGATTAGGATGCCCTGGAAGGAGGAAGAGAATTCTGTTCCCCAGCTCAGTACAGGCTTACGCAAGTTACCCATCTAACCTGTTTGGGTATAAGATTTACCAATATCCTGTCATTGTGAACCGTGGAGACTAATAACTGGGACACCATTGTCAGGAATTAAACGCTTAATTCAATTCAAGTACCCTCAGCAGGAAAAGAATGCTGAACTAAGACCCCTGGGCCATTCTTTCGACAAGGACTTGGATAGTGCCTAAGCAAGGCCAGGGAGCCTCAGACATGGGACATGGCTTTGTTTTAGATTCTACTTAATTCATTTAATTTTGAGACAGAATTTAACATAGCTGAGGCTGGTCTGCAACTCTCTATGTAGCTGAGGATGATTTTGGCCTTCTGATCTCCCTATGTCCACCACCTAAGAACTGGAACTACAGACATGCACTCTCACACTGATTTTATGTGGTACTGGGGATGGAATCCAAAGCCTTGTGTGTGCAAAAAAGTATTGTGCAGGCTGAACTACATCCCCAGCCCATTTTTCAAGACCTGCTCAGTTATGATGGTTCTGTTAACACAGGCTTTGTTCTCCTACTGTCTCGGTTAAGAATGCAGGCAGCTTGTTTTTATCTTTTTCATGGGAGGAAACTCTGTTCCTCACACACACTTCTCAAGCATGGAAAGTCTTGGGCATGACACTCTCTCGATTAATGGAACCGAGGTTCTTTTCATCAGGCAAACACTGCGCTGGTCAGATTTAAACGTCAACATGCCACAATTTAGAATCACCAGGGGGGAGACTCACAACTGAGGAATTTTGTTAGTCAGTTTGTCTGTGGGTGACTGTCTTGACTGAGACAGGAAAAGCTACCC
This sequence comes from Bramus lutescens, assembly GCA_001685075.1. Taxonomy (NCBI): domain Eukaryota; kingdom Metazoa; phylum Chordata; class Mammalia; order Rodentia; family Cricetidae; genus Bramus; species Bramus lutescens. The sequence continues at coordinate 84,168 of LOEQ01003457.1, forward strand.
TGGATCGTGAGTGGCGTCACACTCTGGGCTGAGCAGGAGCCGTGAGCCAACAGGCAGCATTGCTGTCTGTTTGCGACTGTGGGTGGAACCAGCTGAGCTGAGTCTCTGCCTCGATGTCCTCCAAGTGACAGGTCAGAACCTGGAACTCGAAGCTGGGTGAACCAGTCTTCTCCAAAGTCGCATTTGGCCAGGGTCATTCATCCCAGCTACCAAAGCAAAAGTAGCACAAGCACAGAAGAGTTAGGGAATGTTCACTCTTGCATACCGGACTAAGAAACTTTCGCCTGGCTTGGGAATTAGAACCTAAGTCAGTCATTAATTTTAATTTAATTTAATTTAATTTCCTTTTAATTAAGGAAAGAATGGAGTGAGGAAACAAAGGAGAGACACACAGTCCAGGAGGATGCAGATTTGGGATTGTGGGGGGAATACATAAGGGAAGCCAATATCCCTTTCACACATCAAAGGAAGCGGTGTGTTTTGTGTTCATACTTCATCTCCTCTCCTCTTGGGAAAAGAAGCCCAGCTTTGAAGGCTCTCTGTTTAAACTCATTAGAAAAACCATCAATGAAGGAAGCTTTCATGCGACTGTAGTGGGAGGAATCAGCGTGATGGGGAGAGCTGGATCAATCTTTGCGCCTTTCATCTGCTAAGATGGGAGGTCAGCTCAGGCTGCCTGTTCAGCTGGAAACTTAACATAAACAAATGCTCTGCTTACTGGAGAGTCCAAGGGACCAAAGGCCTGTGAGATTCTCCCGCAAATCCTCCCCAGAAGCCAGTTCTACCTACTGCATTATCAAGATGGATGGATCGGAGAGCGCAGTGAACTGAATGGCAAAATATCTTACCCCCAAAGAGAAAGTGTTTTATTTAGCATCCCTGAAGGAAAAGAGGCAGGATATCAATGTTCATAACATCCTTCCTTTATTGTTCTTAACTTTACTAATCCTGGTATTAGTATATGTGAATATCCATGTGTGAATATCTGCTTTGATATTGGAATCCCCCCGTGAGTGTGCGTGCATGTATGCATGTGTGTATGTGTGTATGTGTGTGTGTTTGTGCGTGTGTGTAAAGCCATATAACATCTCGAACTGTCATTCTTCAGACGTTGTCTGCTTTATTTATTGAGAAAGGGTCTCTCACTGGCCTGGGTCGTGCCTTGCAAAGTATGGGCTAGACTGTCCAGCGAGCCCCAGGGTGTCCACCCTACCCCCCACCCACATATCAGAATTGACACCATGCTTATCAGGAATGTTTCCATTTTTGGTCTTGTTTCGTTGGTTGTTTCAATCATAGAATCTCAGAATTTAACTCAGGTCTTCATGCTTATGTGGCAGGAACATTGCCAACTGAGCCATCATCCTAGCCTTGGAGACATTTTTTATTTTAACATTTTTCTTTTGATTAAATAAGTTTCCTTGGTCAATGTCAAACTATGGTGATTAAAACATATTTTATTGTATTTCCTTATCTTAGAGCAGAGGAACTAAGAGTTTGGTCCTTCCACCACGTGGGCTCCAGGAACCAAATCCAGATAGTCAGGCTTGGGAGCAAGTGTCTTTATACTTGAGCTGTCTCTCTGGTCCTAGGGTAAATTTTAAATGGTTTGCCCTAAAGTTAATTTGTATTCTCCATGATCCATCTGACTGATTCAAACGGAGGTTACGGGTAAGAAAAGAGAACTGCCAGTGGTTTTCTAAAAGAAGAACCTAGGAACCCCTGAGGAAGAGGGAAAAAGATGGGATGGGTGAGGAATGGCTTAGCCGGAAGAGGGGCTTACTGCCAAGTCTTATTACCTGAACTGGATTACTGACGAATCCAAATGGTGGAAAGAGAGAACTGATTACTGTGGGTTACCTCAGATCCCCACAGGAATGCTGTGGCACAGTCAGAGAGAGAGAGAGAGAGAGAGAGAGAGAGAGAGAGATACACACACACAACCCCAGTGATGGCAAGATGTAAGGTAGAAACAAGCAGATGCCAGCTTGGCTAGCCTATTTATTGAAGTACCAGGAAAATGAGAGACCCTATTTCAAACAAAAAAATAGAAGATGCCTAAGGAACTACACCCAAGGTTGTTTTCTAGCCTTCACACAAGAGCTGTACATACATGTACTTACAGAAACATATGAGCATAGGAGCATGCATTCACACACACACAAACAAGAATTAAAACTTATGTACAGCTAAGAAACACAGGACATGATAAAAAATGTAAGTACACATACATATGTCATTCTGTGTGTTTGGATGCATATGTATCATTTTGTGTGTGTATGTGTGTGTGGTGCATTCATGCATATGCATGTGTGTGTGAATGTATGTGGGTCTATGTGTTTGTGTGCATATGAATGGAAGCAAGAGGCCCTTGGGTGTCCTCTATTTAATTTTCTGCCTTATTTCCTAGCAACAGTGTCCCTTACTGAATCTGGATGTCGTATTTTCAGGGAAGCTGGTTTGTGATTGAGCTCCTGCATCTGTCTAAACTCTTTAGTGCTAGAGCTACATGTATTGTGACCTCATCAGGTTTTTGTTTGTTTCTCTGTTTTGAGACAAGACTCTGTAGCCCTGGCTGTCCCAGAACTCACTATATAGACCATGCTGGTCCACAACTCAGAGATCCACCTGTTTCTGCCTCCCAAGTGCTGGAATTTAAGACACGCACCACAATACCCTGATTTTACATGGCTGTAGGCATCTGAACTCAGGTTCTGATGCTTAAAGGGAGAGTGTTCTTATCCACTGAGCCATCTCCCCAGTACCCTCCTGCGCATACCTTAAAAAAGAGAATCCATAGACAACTTTACTGTGATATGTAAAATTGACAAGCTGACAAAACCACAAGGACAAATGAGAACTCAGTTTTAAAACTTGGTAAAATTAAGCACAGTCAGACTTGAGAAAACCTTTCTGTTTACCAGGAGCAGGTGTCCATCCATCCCTCTTTTGGTATCCCCTCATTTAGCTGGTGAGAAAATAAGACATGAGATGAACCGAGTCAAAGCCTGGAGCCATCCTTGTCTAACTTAATGAGCAACTAACTAATCCAAAAGGAAAACAGCCATTCCTTATCCAGCCATAATGGAGATGCAAGATGGCATGTAAATCAGTAACTCTTGTATCGCAAAACAGACAAATAGATTAATGCGAATTGCAAGGCTGGGTGAGGAGATCGATCAGGTTACCGATTCAGACCATGAACTTTCTCTCAATATACTGCATTTAACTTTTAAATAAGGTTTAGGAGAACCTGTAACACTTTGCTTACTGACAGAGCTATATTTTAGGAAGGGCAGAAATTGGCTAGTCTATAAAAATTAAATTATGCCCCTTTCACAGTATCTAGTCAAGAGGAAAAACTCTAATTACAAGATTGCACTGTCAAACAAATGCAAATTTGTATTCTTTATATCCTGGTTTAAAAATTCATATTGGAAGGTTGGGGGGAGGCTCCTCTTCTGAAATGAAAATCAATATTTGAAATATTTTTATGGAATGCAATGATAAATAAACAAAATAAATGTGATTCTCAAGGACACTGCTTAGGAACACCAGCCTATGAAGAGCAGAGCTGGTGGAGAAGTCATTATTCATACAAATATTTAACCATCAATTAAGAAGGACAAGGAAACCTCTTCCCCACAGCCCATACTTTACTATTCCAGAAATGAAACAAAACAGCATCAACAAATAGCCTCAGATCCTAATAGGAGCACCTCTTTAAAGAACAGGCAAAGCTTAATTTTAAGTATACCTCCATGGAAATTAAATTTACTTTCTTCATAATTTCTAAGAGCTGGGTTTGCACACTTAAGCCAGAAAAGACCAACTGAAGACCTGGTCCCATCATATTGCTGGTATTGGGGTCTGGGGAAGGCAGGGAAACTGTCTTTCTTTACCGCCTAACATCAAGTTCACTTAGAGTATTAAGGTTTCTTAGTCTGTTTAAAGCCTTGGCCATTCTAAAGCTATTGAATAATGCCAGCCCACTCGATACTCAAAAGTTTGAAACCCTTCCATGTTGACTTTCTGATTCTTTCAGTATTCACTTTGTGGTCTGTCTGCTTGGCCCTCCAGATGAACTTAACAGACTTGAAAACAACAATAAAACAAACAAACAAACCAATCATCTCAGTCCTTACAACTTTGCTCGAGCTATCTTCCTGGGTGTACGTAATGGTGCATTTCCCTCTGTCAGATGCTGGCAGGTGACACTGAAGCAAATGTGTTTGGCCAGGGAAGCTCATGTCAAGAGCCACACAGTGACAGTGGCCCGGTGGACTAGGACCAAGCATATAACTTTGAAGGCGTAAGTCATAAACAATCGCACACCAGTTGGGATTTAAAGGGGTATTTATTTTAGGCCATTTTGAATGTTTTGTGGTTGTGTCAGCAAAGGAAGCCTAGTTGCCAGAAGCTGAGCCTGAAGTCAGGGAGCGAGCAGAAGGCAGTTGCTGCTTTTTTTTTAAAGAGAGAGAGACCACGCCCCAATGGGCTGGTATCTCAGCAGCTATTGGCTGAAGGAGCGGAAGGAGCTCCCGCAACATAACTTTGTAAAGATCTTCCTTTGTTTCTTTATAACATAGAAAAGGTAGTCCAGATCAGTCTCTCTCATCAGTGGAGCATGCCAGGGTCTCTAGAAGAGCTTAAACCACAGAGGCACAGAATGAGCGTCTTCAGGTGGCAGTCAAGTGACGTTCAACAGAAATCCAGGAAGACACCTATGTGCTCTTAAGTTAGAAACCCTGGGCCTTTTCAGTTCTGGTGTACCAAGAGTCTCAGCACAGTCAATGTTGTGAACCAATTCGGACTTTGATTCTTAATATGACCACTCAACAAGTGCTGGTGCTGTTTGCTTTCTGGGGTGGAGGGTGTGAAGTTGACAAAGCAATAGAATCTCAGGCGAGCTGGCTGAGTCATAGGAAGTCAGTCGTTATGAAGAGAGCTCACATTATGAAGAGTCTCACCTTTCATGAGACACCACAGACTTGTGCTAAGGGATGAGCCAGATACCCGGTACATGCAATGAAAGTTAACTCATGCTGCCATGATTTTATTATATTGCCATCACTTAGCAACCAAAGTTGCTCTCCATCCTTGTTGACCAAAAAAAAAAAAATCAAAGTGACTGGTCTATAACAATTACATGAAATTTAATATGGAATGCCTTCAAGATATCAGTCTGAAGATATTGCTTTCTGTTGAGGAAATAAATAATAAATAAATAAAAAGTAAACAAGCACTACCTATGGAAACAGTAACCACATTTGCCAGGCTTCCAAAGGATGCCTTGAATTCATTTACATCTAGTATACTAACCTACAATGGTTAGTATCAACTTGACAGAATCTAGAATCATTCAGCAGACAGGACCTCTGGGTACAGTTGCGGGGAGTATCTTTACATGGGCAGAGTCACCTTAGTCGTGAGCATCCCTGACTGCATCCCTGACTGCGTTCCTGGATTGTAATAAAGGAGGATAGTGAACACTAGAGCACTAGCAAGTGTTGCTCTCTTCTTGAGTGTGCATGGTATGACCAGTTGGCTCCAGCTCCTGCTGCTGTGACAATGACCGACTGGACTGTTCCTTGAACTACCAGTTAAAAATAAGCTCCCTGCTTGAGTCGCATTTGCCAGCCTACACTGTTACCGCAACAGGAAACAGACGAGCAAACACTAAGATAACCTCCCCCATAACCCGTTTTCCCATTGGATTCATTAATCGCTTCTGTTTTTTTAGACTTCAAGATTGAGGCTGCAGCTGTGAACACTTGAGTTTAGTAAGAGCACTTGCTGCACAAGCATGAAGACCTGAATTCAGATCCCAGCACACACATCAAATAAATAAATAAAACAAAAGGCTAGGTATGGCCATGTTATGCTGACAATCCCAGTGCTATTGGGAACCGAGACAAGAGGATCTCTGAGGCTTGCTGGTTGCCAGACTAGCTCCCCAATGAGTGACCTTGACCTAAGGGAAAAAGTGGCGCATGATAGAGGTGGATGTCCTCCTGGCTCCCACTTGCCCCTTCGTGAGTGTGTGCACACTTGTATATGTACATGTGTTGTGTATATACACACAGAACACATACAAATGCCACACACACGCTGAGAAACACACATACATGCCTTGAGCTTCATTTTTCTTCACATTGAGACCTGTGGCCTATGTCCTGTACCCTGGGGTCACTGACATCTTGTTTGGAGACAAGGAGCAACTTGACCATGTCACTCAAAAACAAGTGACCTAACCCAGGGACTTTCTTCAGGACCAACTGGAAACTTTCTGTGGGCAATACGGAAGTTATGAGGTGCGTTCCACTTTTCTATAGTATGGTCTTCAGAAGAGGATGAAGCAAGATGAAAAACAGCAGCTAAAAAGGGAGTGTGTGTGATCGCCATCTTGGAGGTATACGTAGACGCCCCCTTCTGAGAATGCTTTTCTAAGTCACATTCCAGCACAGGAAGCACAAGCCCTGATAAGCAGTGGCCTTGAGGATCCTGAGGGAGTACTTAAGGCCTGCTACTACCTCCTCCTATCCTGTGTGCTTCAAACCTATCTCATGGAAGAGGGCTGCAGATATGTGAAAAGCAACAAACAATAGACTCAGGTAAAATACAATGCAAAGAATATCATTCATAAAAAATAATTCATATCCATTTTAGCTGCAGAATCATCATTAATTTTTGTGTTGTCATACTGTTTTTAATAGCAGGAATACCAGATTCTAAAATCATGCTTGCTGGTTTGGGGAGAGAATATATAATTCTTGAGAGCAAGAGTATCTTAGACTTCTCTCACAAGAGCAATCTTGGTTCAAAGGGCCCACACTGGAGCCAATAATGTGTTACAAAGAACAGCCTATAAAGCCAAAAGGGTTTAGGGAGGTGGCTCAGCAGATAAAGTGCTTGCCACGCAAGTGTGAGAACTAGAGTTCGGATCCCAAGCACACATGTAAATAAAGGTCAGTAGAGCAAAAGAGATGCCTGCTTGAAATCCCAGCTCTAGCAGCCAGAGAACTAGTGGTCTAGTTAGAATTGGTGAGTTCTGGGTTCAAGTAAAAGATTCTGCCTTAATATATAAAATGAAGCATGATCAAGGAAAACATGGATATCAACCTCTTGTTGCCACTCACGCAAATAAGTATCTACATAGGCATGGACACCACATACACATAGCATACCAAAAAATGTGTGGATGTACACCTACATATACTCATGTACCAACAAACCTGAATGTGTATGCACATATACATGATTACCAAAACATAGACATGCGAAAAAATAACACCCCCGTACCACAGCCAAGTCTTATGGAGAGTTGGCAAATAAGTTCTCCAAGCAACCAAGACATTAACAAGATACCTTTAAATCCTATCCACGAGGAAATTGCTATGCCAAGGTGCTGTATTCAGTCCTAACATCTGAGCATTGTTTTATCAGAGGGTTAGGTGAATCAACTATTCTAATCACCCCATAGAGCCCTGTGGGCACCTTGTTGGACTAAAAAGGAACAAGGCTCCCCCAATGGAACCCATCCCAAGATGGCATTTCCCTCCTTTTCAACAGTCTTTAAATGGAGAAGTCTCTTTTTGACCTTGGAATCAAAGCAATAGCTTCATTTATTTTCTTAAAGTTCTGGTTCCATCTTGGGGTGAGTTTTTAATTCTAGCTCTGAGGTGGGTGGGATTCCACCTCTCAAAAGACTTATTAGCTAGAGTGATGTCTTTTCCATTTAACTCCCTTCTTCAGCTGCACAACATCCAGGAAATTTGCTCTGATAGCCAATAGCTGAGATGCTGGTGGGGGGGTGGGGGAAGTGGGTAATCCTTCATGGGGAAGATCTTGGCAATTTGTGCCTGGAATTTGATGCATTGGTTCTAAAATTAAATAAAGATCCTATAGTGTTCTTCAAAGAAATATGGTGTACTGCTATGACAAAACACATTTTTCAAGTTCTGACCTCTGGGAACTTCAAGTAGCTTCATATTTCAGGCTGACATTGTTCACAGGCTACTGTCTAGCTGCTGGAGCTGGAACTAGTTCTCAGTGTTTTTTTTTTATCCATCCTGATCAGCTTTTTAGCCCAGGAGAGAGAGAGAGAGAGAGAGAGAGAGAGAGAGAGAACACTACTGATTTACAATGACTTTCCCTCTGGAGGCCCTTGGGGAGAAGCCTTGGCAATTAACTCTAATGAGGTTAAAGTAACTTCCAACTCTTTGTTTTCCCAGAACCAAACCGTATAAAGTAAATCTGTGCTAATCAGTGTGTGTATGTGTGGTGTCTGTGGTGTGTGTGTGTTTGTGTGTGTGCACAAGCTCATGAACACATATATGTTAAGTCCGTCAGTGTCTTTTCCTGTAATTTAACATCCTCCATCCCCAGTCCTAGATGGCGCTTGGAGGGGGAAGAGCGGTCCAGCTTACCAGCACTTTGCTCCATCACTTCTTTCTGACACATGTCTTGAACGTTCACGGTGCAATTTACGATGAACTCAGGGGACGAGCAGTCGTTGTTCAGCTGGAATTCTTCACACTGGTAGCACTGAATTTGCAGCGCCAACCCTGTGGGATAGATGAAGTGGGGTTCAGAAGCGCTTGTTAAGATCCGGCTTGCATACAGCACACCCTGGCTGGCCAGTATCACCGTGTACAGCCACAGACAACAAGGGCTTTGGGCTATCTGCATCCAGATCTTCAGCAGGGCAGGCAGTGCCTGAAGCCGGCAGGGGGCAGCGGCACCGGTTTCCCAGGGTCTAGCACGATAAAGCCCTGTCAGAGACCCTAAATTTCGTCCTTAGACACAAACAGCTCCTGTAACACCCCCTCAAGCCTTTCTGCAAGTTGTTGCAATGGGAAGGGTGAGAGTTCAAACCCTAGATCAAAGTAGCCCAGTACAAGCTTCATCTCCTGTCTGAGCCTAATTGCTAATTGGTTACAAATTGGTTAATTACTATTTTGGCACCATTCATAATTGCATTCGCTGACGCCTTTTCGGGCTTATTTATTTAATCTTAGAAGTCAGCATTCATAGGCTGGGGCTCTGAGGCTTCCTAGCGACCACCCTGAAACCTGGGAGGAGCCACTGGATACCAAGTGTCCCTTAGTCTTTCAGTTCAGAGTCCCTTCCTGTGCGAGTGGGGCAGCTGCTGAGGGTGGAAGAGTATGTGGTGTGTGCGTGCGTTGTATGTGTATGTGCGTGCGCCCTCCCTGGGACCGCTACACTGCTACACTACAGCCGCTTTAGACTTGACCTCTCCACCCTCGCCCCCCACAAAAAAAAAAATGTCTGTTGGGGGAAAAAAAAACAACCAAAACACAAACTCTGATAGCTTAGAGTCCATGATCAGGGACTAGGTCTAGTCTTACCATATCTTCTCGATTGCTCTCCTCGGATCTGGGAGCTTCTCTTTGGACTCCATGCCCAGAGCTCACAGTGTGTTCCCTTCCTAGCACCCCACAGATCCTAAGCCAAACACAAATAACTCAAACTGGGATAGTCGTCCCCCGCCCCCAGCTTCAGGTTGTCCGTTTTGTCGTTCATCTGTACGCGTTGCCGCTCCCTTGGGTGGTCACAAACACTTGGTAACTTGAGATGGCTGGAGGTTTTTCGCCCCTTTTCCCCCGCTCGCCGGGCTCAAAGACCCTCCCCACTTCCAGCTCTGCATCCCCGACTGTGCACC
>LOEQ01003457.1:106936-121385 GCA_001685075.1 Bramus lutescens
CTATCTATCTATCTATCTATCTATCTATCTATCTATCATCTATCTATCATCTACATCTATCTGTGCATGCTGGTGTCCACTTCTAAGAGATGCCTGTTGAATTCTATAGGTAGAAACTCCTGCCCACAGTCATAGAGTAAACATATGATACAGCAAAGTGAATTATCATTCTATGATTAAGGCTACTATTTCATCATTTCAAATACATTTTCATTACTGATTTTATCTTAAAGATATTGGTTCTCAGGCCTACTGTAAAATGTCAGAAAGCTATTCAAAGCTGCTGGGGGAATTCAAACTGAGCCTCCTTTCTCAGATGAGCACTAACTCAGCATCAGAGTCCTTGGCCCAAATTAGTGCAAGCAGGGTCTTAATTAACATTCCGAGTCTCTTAGTTCTCTATTGCTATAGAGACTCACTGCCAGTCTTCCCAGGAAAACACATGGTAGGCAAATAGCCAAATTTCCATACTATTTTTTACTGTATGTCAAGTACTGTGTGACTTTATTGCATAAATTACCTCATTTCATCCTTAAAGCAATCCCATGAGAGAGCTCAATTATCAATCCCATTACACAAATTGGAAAATATAGTCAGAGAGGTCTAAATACTAGTCCAAATATGCATGGTTAATCTGCCAGAGTCAGGAGTGGAGAAAAAGCAGTCAGAATACAGAATACATCAGTATATATTATAGCAGGTATCTGGAACATAGTTTGTTGGAGGAGGCTGTTTGTTCATCCCAGCTGCCCAGAACCAAAATAACACAGAAACTACATTAATTATAACACTGTTTGGCCCATTAGCTCTAACTTCCTGTTGGCTAACTCTTACATCTTAATTTAACCCATTTCAATAATTTGTGCATCATGATGAGGTCGTGGCCTACCAGCAAATTTCTTTCTCCAGTGGCTCCAGGGCTTCTCTCTGACTCTGCCCTTCTTTCTCCCAGCATTCACCCTAGCTTTCCCTGCCTACCTAATTTTTGCCTTGCTATAGGTCCAAAGCAGTTTCTTTATTCATTAATGGTAATCATAGCACACAGAGAGGACTCCCACATCACTAGTTCATGATTGCTGACAGCGTGCAAAGTAGCTATGGTTCTCTACATTCAAGTTCTTTTAAAATTTTCCTACTCTACAAAGTTCTGAAGCCTTAACTGGGTGTCCTGCATGCATCTATTACTGGCTCGATAAACAACATTAACATTCTTCCTCCCCATCTTAGTTCTCAGGGACCTGGAAAAGAAAAGTGAAAGGCTGACAGGTGACTCCAATACCAACTTTCTTACCAAGAAAGCTTCAATTAGAGAATGAGGTTCCAATCTATAAAAAGTGAGCTCTCTTACACTGGTAGTAAGAAGTAGTGAGCTTACCAGGCAAGCATAAGTACTCAAGTTCCATCTCCAGATGACACTGAGAAAAGCTAGCTATGGTGGCACATGCCTGTAACCCAGCACAGGAAAGGAGGTGGCAGAAGAATCCCTGTAGCCCACTAGCCAGGCAGCCTAGCACAGTCAGAGGGTTCTAGGCTTAGTAAAAAGACCATGTCTGAAAAATTAAGGCAGATAGCAAGTGAGGAAGAAACAAGAGGTTGACCTCTTGATTCCACAAACATGTGTGCATGTAAACACATCCGTATCCATGCACACACATAGAGTGGAATGAGGCATCATGGCTGGCATCTCTGAGATAGGGGGTAAACCATATTATAGCCTCATATCATACATAACCCAAACTGAGAGAGATGAAGAGAGATCCAGAGGTGCTTGTGCATTACCAGAGCCTTGTTTTTTGTAGATAGATTTTTCTTTGGGCTGCCATCTCACAACAAACAACATGAAGACTTATTAATTATGAAAGCTCAGCTTAGGCTTGTCCCACTAACTCTTAGAACTTAATTTAACCCATTTATATTAATCTATGTTTTGTCTTGTTGCTTTTTCCCTCTCTTCCATCCTGCACCTCCTGTTTCCTCTCAGTGTCCTCTGGCCTCTCTCCTGGGCCTAGATTCATCTCCTCTCCTTTTCCCTCTGCCTGGAAGTCCTGCCTAACCTCTTCCTGCCTAGCTATTGGTTATTTAGCTGTTTATTAAACCAATCAGAAGGTGCCTTGGCAAAGACACATTTTCACAATGTACAAAAAGATAATTCCACAACATTTCCTGAAGTTGCTAACGAAATGAGCCACTCTTCCCTTCCCTGATGGGAAGTGCATGAGGAGCCAGATGCAACAAGCTGGAAGGGTCACCCTCAGCTCTCTTCATTTGGAAGAATAAACCCAGTCTTAGGAGGTTATGTCACCATGGTGCCCCTCCGCTACTAGGGCTTTGTTCTGAACTCACTATGTGGCCCTTGATTTCACTCTGTAATCCAGGGTGGTTTCAAACTTGCTGTTATCATGCTTCAGCTTCCCAGGTACTGCCATTATAGATATGGATCACCATGCCTGGCTCTTCAGTGTAGTCACGCGCACACTGGGGCCAAGAAGATGAAGAAAATTCAGAAAATATGGTGAAATGGGTTGGGCAGAGAAGCCTCTCTGGGTGTAGACATGGGAAGGAAGTGACTGAGCAGATATGGAAGAGAAGCAAGCTTCCATTTGGAAGCAGGTAAGTCAAATGAAGGAGGCTTTGTATTAATTCTCCTTTCTGTTGCTAGGATGAAATATATAACAAGAGGCAATTTAATGGTTTATTTTAACTCACAGTTTGAGAGGATACAGTCTATCATGGCAAGGAAGGAATGAGGGCAGGAACAGAAAGCATCTGTCTGTATTGCCTCTGCAGTCAGAAAGCCAAGAGCACAAAGGAAGTGTCCCTGAGCTATAAAACCTCAAGGCTGCTCCCAGTGATCTACTTCCTCTTGCAAAAGAACCTCTTAAAGGTTCAACAACCTTTCTAAACAGCGCTACCAGCCAGGGATCAAGGGTTCGAACACAGGAGCCTATGGGGACATTTCACATTCAAACAGGACGGACAGACAGGCTTGTAGCTGAAGGTGTGATCCCCCCCTTGGATACTTGGAAGAGAGACTCTGTGTAGAGTTTTGTCATCCTCTACTATGGTGGTTAGGGGGAGACATTTTAATCTAGGTCTTTTAGTAGAAGGTTGTGTATAACTTCAAGTCCATTTTAAGTGGCATTTACTGGGGGCAGATCTATCTCAAGGGTAGCGCTGCAGCCATTTCTCCACTCTACTAGTTAATCTGTTCTATAATGCCTCTTTGCTGTATTCCTGATGGAACTACTTTCTGATTGAGACATAAAAACAGACTGCAAGACCTTTGGTGGGCACTAGAGAGCCCTCCAGGTTCTCCTCAAGAGTTGTGACATTAACCCCATTAACCTGGTCAGACTCTAACACAGATAATTGCCCTCTCCTGGCACTGCAGTCCTCCTATTAACTCAACTGGACACATGACTTCACTTGCTTTCCTGAAAATTTAATATGACCCATTATGACAGAGAACCAGTCTCTCCATTCAACCCCAGGCAGGGATCTGTGAGTCAGTATTTTGGGGCACTCTGCTTCATTACTGCAGTCTTGTAAAAAAATTTTTTTTAGCATCTCCTGGGCAAACTGGCTTTGCTAGGTGAAAGAGTAATTGCCAGCTGAGATGTGCTTTTATGACTGAATTAACTCCATTGCTGTCTTCAGCTGTGATCAATGGTTTCCAATGACCTTTGTAGGAAATCTTGAATCCAGGATGGGGGAAAATGAAGTTCAAAAAAAAGAAAAAAAGAAAAAAAAAGAAAGAGGGAGAGAAGATCAGTAAGAAGCTTCGGATTGTGTGCATCTTGTGGAAAGGGAAGGATGCACATAAGAGACAAAGACCACAGAACCGTTTACAGGCAAGAGAAAAAGTCTGAGGGAAAGGCATTGTGTCGAGATGGTGTTCCAGCTTGTTCTCCATTGCTCTGAAATACCATGACCCAAACAAACTTGGGAAGTAAAGGGTTTATTTGGTCTACTGGTGTAGGAGGTCTTTCTGTTTGTGTGTTTTATTCATTGGTTAATGAATAAAGAAACTGCTTTGGCCTGATAGGGCATAACTTAGGTAGGTGGAGAAGAGAGAACTGAATTCTGGGAGGAAGAAGAGCAGAGTGAGAGACGCCGTGGATCTCCTGCCTGAGACGGACGCTGGTTAGAATCTTGCTGGTAAGCCACAGTCATGTGATGATATACAAATTAATAGAAATGGGTTAAATTAAGATGTAAGAATTAGCCAATAAGAAACCAGAGCTAATGGGCCAAGCAATGTTTTAATGAATACAGTTTCTGTGTGGTTATTTCAGGTGTAAACTAGCTGGGCAGGTGGAACAAACAAAGGGCCCCCCTCTCCTTGTAACAGTCTATGTGTTCTGATTATAGGTCATCATTGAGGAAAGTCAGGGCAAGAGCCAGGGAGGAAAGTTGCTTACTGGCTTGTTCTCCAAGGCTTGCTCAGCTTTTGTACTTGTCCATCCCATTGTCATCTGTTCAGGGGTAGAACCAAGCACAGTGGGCAGGGCGTTCCCACATCAGTCAGCAATAAAACAATCCCCCACAAGCTTTCCAGACATGTCCATAGGCCAACATGTTGGAGGCATTTTCTCAGTTGAGGTTCTTTTGTCCCAGGTGTCTCTAGTTTGTGTCAAGTTGACAAAAGACTAACCAGAATGGGATATGTTCTCAACTATGCAAAATGCAGCCTTCACTAGTAAAATATAATAATATTGCAACTTTGTTAAATCAGAGAAGGGCACTTGGGAAAAGGGAAGGTATACTGATGGGTAAAACTGGAATAATCATGGAAGCATACTCACTACTCCTAAAATTGATTTGAGGGATATCACCTGAAATGTCCATTTGAAAACATTCCTTCTCCCACCCCAACTCCTGGTACTAGATGCATCCATAAGTAGAATTTAAAACATAGTTTGAGACTGAGGAGATGGCTCAGTGGGTAAAGCACCTGCTGTGTAAGCAAGAGAACACATTTGTTTGGTTCATGAGAAGCCACAGGATTGTAGGCCTACCTGCAATTCCGGCCTCAAAAGGCTAGGATGAGATGCCTAGAGAAAGCTGGCTAGCAAGATTGGCCTCATCACAAGCCTCAGGTCGAACTGAGATACCTTGCCTCAATAACAAAGATAGAAAAGCAACAGAGGGTGATTCCCAGCACAAACCTCTGGCCTCCACACTCAAAATGTACACATATTCACACATATGTGTTGTGTGAATATGAACATACAACACACACACACACAAAAAAGAGTACAATAAGCTTTTTAACGTAGGAGATTTTATCAGAATTGGCCAATTTTCCCAAAAGTAAAAAATTGGCATTATTTTATGGAGACTTGTGCTTAGGTAAGCAAGCCAGGCCACTGAGAGCAACTTGTATAAGAGGTGTTACTAATGGAACATGCTTCTCTGTGTTGTCATGTTCCTTTCTGCACAGAATGGCAACTAAAAAACTTTCAGGAATGTAAATGGAGCAAACACTGAGCTAGAAACTTCCAGACTGGTCAGTTCTTGTGTCAGGTGTTGAGAGTGTGAATATCAGGACCTTCTTTAATTAACAGGCACAATTATAATGCATTTATACACACACATATACATGCATACAAAACACACAAATATATACACATGCAAAACCCACACATATCACACATATAAAACACATACATATATAAACATATATGTATACAATCATACATTCATGCATGTACACATATACATGCAAATACATTTATATACATACATGCAAACACACATATATGTATAGTTATACACCCATACATATATGAAAACACATGTATACACACATATACATACACATATAGACATATACGCTTCAGGTTGGACTGACATACCTTGCCTTAATAACAAAGATAGAAAAGCAACAGAGGATGATTTCCAGCACAAATCTCTGGCTATTTGCCAGATACATGCTACTTGCTTGATTTGAAAGACTATTTAGGCTATTTCTCTCTGACAGCCCCTTTGAATCACCCTGTACCTTAAAATACAGTTATACAGCTGTGTAGCCAAGGTCTGTCAGGCTTAGAAATGTACCTTTGAAACACAGAGGGCCTGTAGACTTTGCCAAAGGAAATGCAGCGTGAAGAGAACACCCATGTCTTCTCATCTTCACACAGCTATGGTTTAACTTTGGAGTGACAGGGTTTTGACTGTTCTTACAAGAAAAGTAAAAGACTTTTTTCTTGATTCAGGTCAATATATTTTTAAAAAAATTACACTAGGACTTTTATTTTATTAAGCTGGAAATTCTCCTTTCATGAGAAAACATCAATGTCATTAAAGGGGTTGAGATCATGAAAGTATACCCAAGTGTTATGTGTGTATTAGCATGACATCCAGTGAGTATCAAAGCCCAAGGCAAGGTTCTGTTATCTAACCATGTGTATTATGTGTTTCAGTGAGTATGTGCACACATGCTTACAGATACATGTGTATGCATGTGTGTGTAGAAGCGAGAGGATATTGTTGACTCTTCTTCAGTTGCTCTCCACCATTTTTGGACAGGGTATCTAAATTCATATTTAAGAAGCAACATGTCACTGAATGAGCCATCATGCTAGTCTGAATCCCACAAGAACTTAGCATTGCAACTCAAGGTCATCATCTATGACATTCATACTCAAGAACTGTGTAATCACATTCCATATATGTATGTATATGTGTGTGTATGTGTGTGCATATTTGTGTGTCTAAAAGTTAAGTCTTATAATTTTTAAGTAAATGTACAGTTCTGTCTATTGGGTATAGGTCTTAGCTATCCTGGGCTTCACATGGCTCCCTAGAAATGACCAGACAAGCAGGGTTCATTCCAATAGAACGGGGAGGGATACACAATGCATCTCAGCCTCCAGTCTCTCAGTCATCTTACCACAGCTCTGGAGCTGCGTGGGGCTACAGCCTAGCCTGCATGCAGGAGCACTGATTTCTGGAGAGCTGACGGGGCGGCTTTACTCTCGGATAAGCTGTTCACCTGCTAATGTGGTGGATGTTTCAGTTCAGGGCCTGGTCGGCTTTTCCTTTGCATAAAATCATTTGACATATTGAATCCTGAGAGCTGGGGCAACTCAGAAGTGACACTAATTTATCGATCTCTCTTCTAAGGAGAAAACTCCCTGGTGGAAATTGTTCTGAAGATTCAGAAACCACCAGCTGCTATTAGAGTCTGAAAATCCAAACACAAAAGCCAATACAAAATGTTATCTGAAAGTGCAGACACATGGCAGATTGTGCACACCGTGGCTTTCCCCCTTCCCTAAAGGCACCGATCAGAAAATGATCTGCCTAGTTTGAGCCAGTCTCGGAGCAATTTGTTCAAGTACAGAGTCCTAGACTCTTCAGGCAGAGGAGAGTTGGTGATGTGTCTGTTGTGTGTGGGCTTCAAGGTATAATGTCACACCAATGATATTCTTAGAGGCAACAGCAAGGCTGACAGTGGACACCTACAAATATTACTAGTGTGTCAATTTTAGAAATTAAACTGTAGGGAGATTACGTTACTCCTATCTTAACACCAAAATTCGAGCACCAGGAAGCAATGTGGATGCATCTTACCACCTCCCTACATCCTGAGGTACAGCAGTCTCTTCTAATCTGCAGGAGATATGCGATAAACCTCCCAGTGGGTGCCCAAAATTACATATAGTACTGAACTTTATACATACTATTATTATTTGTATCATCCATGTGATTAAATTTTAGTTAACAAATTAGGTCCAGTGAGAAATTAATAACAAAGAACATTTACAATAATATTTTATGTGTATGTAGTCTCTCATAAAATATCGTATTGCATTGTACTCCTGCTCTTGAGATAATGTGAGCTGGTACAGTGTCTAGGTGACGAGAGTAGGTGAAAATGACATGAGAATTGTTACACAGAATGGCTGGTAAGCAAGCTGTAACTGAACATAGCACTCTGATGATGTGACAGTTGATCTGATAACTGAGGTGGCTAAAGAATCAGATGATAGCTAATGTATATACTATGGATATTTTGGATGGGGTGGTGGCTCAGTAAGTAAAGAGTGGGTAGTGTCTACAGTGTGGCTATGCTGAGTAGAGGAAGTTTGCATCCAGAGCAGACTGGGATAGTAAGAGAGTTCCTCATGCCACCCAGAATAGTACGCAAGCTAAAATGTAGGAATGCTTTATTTGCTGACTGTGCCTGACTACGGTGCATCAGTTACTTTTCTTACTGCTTTGACCAAATACTTGACAAGAAGTAGTGTAAGGGAAGAAGAACATATTTTGGTTTATAGTTTAAGAAGAGATATAGTTCACTATGGTGGGGAAGAGGGCAGGAGTATAAGGCTGGTCCCATCGCATCTGCACTGTGGAAGTAGATGGGCCATCACATCTCAAGATCTGCCTCCAGATACTCCCTTTTCTCCAGCAAGTCTCTAGCCCCTAAATGTTTAGAAATTGACTTAAACAGAAGAACTAGCTGGGGACCATGTACTTAGGGCACATGCCTGTGGGGGACATTTCACATTCAAACCATAGCATAGGGGTCCCTGAGAGCATGGGAAAGAAAACTTACGGGTGAAGAGGGAGCACTGACTATTCACCCAGCCAATCAACTGCTGTATTCTCTAAGGCAGCCTCTTCAGAAACCATCTTAGCTGGCTTAATAATACTTTATGATCTGTAAGTCAACCACCCGTGAAAATAAAAAATAAACTTTATTTTTGTCTCTTGTGCACAGAACAATTTAATTTTTAAATTAATGTAAAATCAAAAGGCGCCTTGCTCCCAGTGAGGTGTGTCTGCCCCGCATGACTGTGTAAACACAACTCAATTGCTCTGAGAATTAAAGATGGATCAACAAAATCAATAGTTAATTGTGTTACTCTGGGTTTTTCATTTCAGATCTAATCTGAAAATAAGGTCCAAGGGATGTTTGCTCTTGGTTTTCTTAAAATATTATTTAAAACCCTCCTGTCAGGCCAAAGAGTTCACAGGGGTCTTCACATTATTTCCATAAGTTATTTGGCTTGTAAGTAGTCAAGGTCATATTGATCTCCCAGCCTCTCCTGTTTTCATTTTTAAATTCTGTATCATTATCGGGCAAGCTGCTTTGCACTTAGGCCAAACCAAATTTATTGTAAAAAATCACACCACATAATACATGTCTTGGTACCATATACACTGTATTTCTTACATGGTAGACTGACTATTTTATTATTTATTTTTTTTTCATTTTTCGAGATAGGGTTCTCTGTGTAACCATCTTGGCTGTCCTGGAACCCACTTTGTAGACCAGGTTGGCCTTGAATTCACACAGATCCACCTGTCTCTACCTCCAGAGTGCTGGGATTAAAGCCACATGCCGCCACCATCCGGTTTCCTTTAGTTATTTTTAATTATGTGTGTGTGGGGGGGTATGTACACCTGTGAGTCCAGGTATACCTGGAGCTGGAAGAAGGTGTCAGGCTCCCTGCAGCTGGAGTTACATCTGGTTCTGAGATGCCTGACATGGATGATGGGACCAAACTCAGGTCCTGCACAAGAGCAGTAGGTGCTTGGAACTGCTGAGCCATCTCTCCAGCCCTATAGCCTAACTTTTGATCTGTTTTGTGATGATATACATAGCTGTTAAGCAGCGGTACACTCCTAATCCCAGCAAAATGAACAGTGTTGAATCTATGGTCTGATGTTTCCGTTAGTTATGAACCTGACAGGACGTGGAGTTGCCTGAGAGATGGGCCTCTGGGCATGCCTACGGGGGGCTTATCCTGATTGTGCTAATTGACATGGGAAGACCAACTCGCGGTTAGTGGTATTATGCCTTGGGCAGGAGTGGGACTGCATAACTAGAGAAAAGCTGGGCACTAGCATGTCTTCATTGGTGGCTGCCTTCCAACTGCAGAAACAGCGTGAGCAGCTGTTCAGAGCTCTCTCCACCTTCCTTCCCCTATCATGATAGACTCTGAGCCCAGGACAAACCTTTCTCCTTTAAGTTGCTTTGGTCAGAGTACCTCACCACAGCATGGGGAAGAGACTGAGATGTACGGGTGTATGTGGCACAGGTGGCGGTACTGCAGGGATGGGGGTGATCCTGTAAGATGGACCATCTAGCCCCACATGCCCAAGAGGCCAGAGGAAGTGCTACAGCTTGAATGGAGCCTGGAGACTTTCTCCTTTGTGCAGGCAGATGAGGTGAAAGGGAGCACAGTGAGTTTCTTCCTGTTTAGGGAGATGTACATTATTATTCCGAGGCCCATGGGGGTACCCGATGGCCTGCCTTGACCCTTGTTATACTACAGTGGAGCTAAATATGCAACGTTTGAAATCCTTTTCCCTTTTAAGTGCAACCTTTCATGCAATAAGTTAAGCCTTGCTCTCTTGTTCACACATTGTTAGAAGCCTCTATCCATTTCAGAGACCGAAGGCAAAAATAATTCTTGAAATAATGAATCATTTTTTTTCTCTTGCCATCTTGTCTAGAAATCCCGTGATTATTTTACTCTAGCAGACAGTGACCTTCTCAAAGGCGGCCTATCAAATGCTCAAGATAAATAAGGAGAAGGTCTCTTTCTCCTGCCTCCAGCTAGAAAAAAAAAATGTGGAGAGGGAGAATGTTTGTGAGAGTGTCAATATGTTCATCTGTGGATGAGCAGTTATGTGCTCTGCATGGGTCCAGTGACCCCATTCCACGAGACCCACAGGGCATAATGCTTGGAGGGACCTTGACAGAGACACCAAAGGCTTTCATCAAGTGAAAAAGAATGGTTTCTTTGGGGGGATGAGGGGTGCAGGCAGAACTCCTGGCTCCTGCATAAATTACCTAAATGAAAGGGAGCTACAGCTGAAGACATCACCACCTAGACAAGCATGCTCTTGATTTAAGTCTGGGAGTTAAGATGGATAACTAACCCTCTCTTCACCCCTTGACACCATAGTCTCTCTTTTTCCCCAGGCAGCAGAAGGAGAAGGAAGTCTCTCTTATTTTTCTCCCCATGGAAGCATGGAAGCAAGGTTTTCGAAAAGTAGGTGGGGCCGGCAGGGGAAACAGTGCTGTGGGGGTGCATGGGAGCAAGGGATTGGCTTCTCAGGGTCAGAGACACCTGCCCATCTTTTAGGGTTCTGGTATTTGAGTCTTGTTCAATTTATGGGCAGCTGAAGATAGAGATCTTAGCTTCCAGAAAAATGTAAGCTCCTAGGGTCAGGGTATGATGCAATGGGTAAAAACACTTGCCATATGAAGCTGATGGCTGGAGTTTATACCCAGAACCCATGTCAAAGTGGAAAGAGAAAACCCACTCTGTAAAGCTGTCTTCTTAAAGCCACATGCATGCTGTGGTACTTGCAACCACATACATATATCAACTGGCATATGTATACCCACACAATCCAATAATAATGATGATGATGATGATAATAATAATAATAATAATATAACAATAATAATCTTCTCCTTGCTAAAATTGAAAGGCAACTGGAAGCTGAAGTGTCCTCTATGAAAGTGGGGAAAAGAGAAAATTTGCTTTTGTCAGACAAGCTGAGACTATCAATTGGCTCAACCAGGTAGCATCCAGAAGCATCAGGGGACAAGGATCACAGAGTTCAAAGATCAATCTGAAAAGCAATAAGGACACCAGTGATCCAGGATTTGCAGATAAAATTAAGACTGTTCAGCAACCTCTTGACAGAAGGTCAGTAGCATGCAGATAGGTATCAGGCATATTATTTAACTAGACATTTGCAGAGAGCAATGGGCAGAATTCTGAGCCCCCTAAGATAGTCTCAAGGTTCTGGTTCACATATCTTACTCTCTCCAGCAGGTTTTTCCCTTGGGCTGATGAGATGTTTCAGTCAGCAAAGTACTTCACGCACAAACACGAGGACCTGAGTTTGATCCCCAGAACCCATGTAAAAGGAGCTGAGCATGGAGGCCAGTGGAGAGGAGTAGAGACAGGTGGATCTCTGAGGCTCACTGGCCAGCCAGTCTAGCCTAATAAGTGAGTTCCAGGCCAGTGAGAGGCTCTGTCTCAAAACCTAAGATGGACAGGGTTCTGGAATGACATCTCAGGTTACCTATGGCTTCCATATGCACATGCATATGTCTGCACATGTACTTGCACACAAATAAATACACATACACGTGTGCTCCCATACACAAGTACCCAGATAAATATGGATGCATACACATGAACCTGCATACATATAAATACATATAAACATATGTAAATGCACTGGTATATCCACAAGTCCTTCCATTCTTTGGAATCACCATCACCCACTCATCTCCTGACACAGGTGCTGGGAAATCTCAGAATCATATTTTACCCAGGAGCAACCTTGCTCTCCCTCCACTCCTCTGTAGATCAGCATTGTGGTAAGAGCTAGCCAATGTTACCATACACATGGCTGATGTGACTCCATCTTCCATGTAGGGGTGATGACTTTATGTATCTTTATGCCCCTGTGCCACATGCCTGACACATAGACCACACGTGTTAGAGAACCTTGTTTCTGGTCCTTTGTTTTTCTGTTAAACTGTACCCTTCACCCTGCAACACCTTTGCATGCCTTTGAAAGTCACTGGGTTCCAAGAACAAGATGCTGGTCTCTTTAGCAGGAAATCCGTTCATATCCTGAGAAGGGCAGTTTAGTGTCTAAACACCCAGAAGATATCCAGATTTACTTTGGTTAGAACTTGTACATGGATGTAATTACTTCCCCAATAGGTAAATGGGAAAATAAAATCTATTTTTCAAAAAACTTTGATTAGCATGTACTTTGGAGGAGCATCCTGCCACCTGAAAAGATAGAGGTAAAAACACACAAAGAGTGAGTAGGGATCAGACCACACACCCATGGGGTTGGAGGGATGGCTCAGTCAATAAAGCATTGCTTTACAAGTACAAAGATCTGAGTTTGATTCCCTTACCCCATATGAAATTGCTGGAGGTGGTGGTGTGTACTCATAATTCTAACCCTGGGGAGGAGGAGACAGGGGATCCCTCGAATTTCCAGTCAGCCAGTCTAGCTTACTTGGTGAATTCAGGTCAGTGAGAAAAACAAGGTGGGTGGCATCCTGAGGTATGACACTTAAGGTTGTCCTTTGGCATCCACATGTGTATGCACACACAAACACACAGAACATAAGATTTAAAGAGAACTGTATGAAGGCCTGGGGGTCCTCCAAAGGCTCATGACCAGGGTGGAGTCTTAAGTGATAACTTCCTCACCTTGAGAGACCCTTGGCTCAATCTGTGTCTGGGTATATAGGGAACATCAAGGTGGCAAATCTGATTCATGTAGCAGGTAGCAACTTTTTCACACGCCAAAACTGACATAGAATTGGGAGTAGAAGGGAGAAAATTGCCTAATTCTCAGCTTCATGAAACCTCAGACTTTTCAGCTACTGAAATCCGAACAGGTCAGTGTTTCTGCTTGCTGTGTTCTGGCCCAATTTCCCTGCTACACATGCCTATAGTTTTCTTAATTGACTTGAAATCCAATTTTCCTTAGATCTGTTCTAGAGAAGTTACTGACATAGGTTGTGTTGGGGGTGGGAGACTGGGGAGGTCACAGCTCAGTCAGTACTGTACTTGTCACGCAAGCCTAAGGAGCTGAGTTGCAGGCCCAGCAGCCATGTAAGAAGCTGTGTGGGGTGGTGTGTGCTGCGGTTCTAGACCCGAAGAGGCAGAGACAGACCCATCCTTGAGGCTCAATGGCCAGCCAGCCTGGAGTGTTCCAAACCAGTGGGAACTGTCTTAAAATAAGGGGACAGTGCCTCAGTTACAACGTCTGAGGTTGTCTTCTGGCCTCTGCATCTCTGACATATGACCTCCTACTTCACAAGAACACATACACACAAACACAGGGATACATACAAATGGGATTCAGGGCCATCATAGGATTACTAAACATTATACAATTGATCTAAAGGTTGTATCCATTGGTAAAGGATCAGGAAAGAGGTATGTTGGGAGTCCAAACCCACTAGGCACCGACACTTCTGTTTCTGTTCCTTTTGCAGGTTTTAGAAAACAGCTACAGAAATTGCATCTCAAGCAAGAGAAAAACCAAGTCACCACCTACAAGAATGCCAGTGTACATTGGTCACAGCCAATAAAGACATCTTGCTGTATACCAATTAGAAAAGAAACACAGTAGGGTACCACAGATATGGCTCATCATATGGTGCTTGCATGCAAATATGAGGACCACATCTGGATCCCCAATAACCATGCAAAAAGCTGGAAGTGGTAGAGGTTACCTGTTACCATATGACTGGGGGAGGGTGGTTACTGGCAGATCATGGGAGCTTGAACTGGTGTGAGTCCCGGGTTCAATGAGAGATGCTATCTCCAAAGTTAAGTTACAGGAGATGACACCTAATGTTGACTGACCTCTGGTCTCTATATGTGCATGCATGGGCAAACATGTATCTTTCTCTCTCTCTCTCTCTCTC
>LOEQ01003457.1:125326-140449 GCA_001685075.1 Bramus lutescens
CCAAGGATGGATGTAGGTTAGAGTCTTACCAGTAAGCCACCACTTTGTGGTGCTACAAGATTATTAGAAATGGGTTAATTAATATGTGAGATTTAGCCAAGAAAAGGCTAAATATAATGGGCCAGGTAGTGCTTAAATGAATATAATTTGTGTGTTGTTATTTCCGGGTATAAGCTAGCCGTGCGGGAGTTGGGCCAGACAAAAAGCAGGCCTTTACTCCCTTACACTACAGACAAAATGCAGGCCTGCTCTCCCCAATCACTACAGCTGTGTAGTCTTCACAGCTAATATCTGGCATGGATGGGGCCCCTTCCCCTTCCCATATCATAGCAAGTACAGGATGTTCATTGATATAGCCTCAGAATCCTTAATATAGCAATTTGGGCAACCATTGTCTGTGAATTGTTTTGGCATTGAGATGAAAGCTATTTGGCTACCCACCTCATTTGTGTGTGTGTACAGATATTATAGATGTCTATGTGTCACTGTGTGCAGCTAATGTTGAGATATATGTGCCAATGTTTCATGTATAGAAACTTGTAGTCACCTTCCATTTCTCTCTGATCTCTAATAAACACCTGTCTGTTCTCATGATCACTCCCCTTTTTGCAGGCTTCCCTTGCATCACCATATCTACAAGTCCTGTGTTCTTCTTCCTGACTCCTGGTGATGTTCAATCAATGGCCTAATTCTGGGCATCAGGAAAAGAAGAAGCAAGTGCGCCCTCCTGCCTCTGCCCTGCCCCGAGCCTGACAGCTTGGCTTCTCTCCCTCCTGTTACCTGTTCCCAGGGGCTTTTCTGGTGGGCTGAGTTCCCATGGAGTACTCAGCACTTGGCTCCTCATGCTGGATGGCCTAGATGTGTCTGCACGCTCATTTCCTATGAGCCTGCTCTCTCTCCATGCAGAAGCTGCTGCATTCCTTGGAAACTGAGTCACTCGCTCCCCTGTTCAGACTGCCCACCCCATTCCCTTTGCTGGGTCTGGAACCTCGAGCCTTTTCACTGCCCCTAAGGTCTTACACAATTGGTTCCTGAATTATTCTCCACCCTGATTTCCATCCCTTCTATCACTGTGCTCTGTCCACACTGACCTGGGGACACACCAGTCCTGTCACCGTACCTGCTACACTCTTCCCATAAGCTCCAGCATACATCGCATGTCAACACTTCATCCCAACTTTTGTTCAAGCATTCACTCTTCGGAGAAACCCTCACCCAGTCAGTCTCTGGAGGCGGTGGACTCCTTATTTCATATGCACCCTATTTTCCCCATTTAAAACTGTACATCACTGGGTTACTTAAATGCCTCAGTGACAAAAGGGTCTTGCTATCTGGTGTGGCGGCCTGAATTCAATCCCCAGAAACACACAAGGAAAAGAGAGAAAACCAACTAGAGAAAATTGTCCTCTGGCCTCCACATGAGCACTATGATGTGTGGGCTCATGTGCTCACATATATACACAAACACACATACATACACATGCACACACACATGCACACTGTATGTACACACACCTACCCCACCTAATAAATGCTTTAAAAGCACACATCCTTAGTTTACATTTTACGGTCATTAGTCAGTAGACACAGGGAGTGGTTCCAGGATGCCCTCACACTTGTGAGGGATGTCCATACTCCTAGGTGTTCAAATGATTCACTTACACGGTCACAACCCTCCCATTTACTGTGAATGACCTCTGAATGTCTCATAACATGTGCCACACTGCAAATGCTGTAGCTGTTACCCTGCATTGTTCAGGAATAATGATGAGTTAGAGTGTTTCACATGTTCTGTACAGGGCCACTTTGGTATTTTTCCATTCAGGCTTGGTTGAATCCTTGGATGTAGGACTTGTGTTCTATTCTGTTTATTTCCTTCTTAGCTAAAATAAGGCAAGGATTTAGTCTTTTTTTAATTTGCTCTATCTACCATGCCCAAAATGACACCTATTAAACAGCATGAACCACATAAATAGTCTTGAATCAATGAATCATAAATGAGAAACTTATATCACACTGTGAAGAACAAGTAGTGCTGGGAAATAATTAGCTGTAGTGTGAGAATAAAAGCAAACATGTAAACATTTTTCTAATTAAGTCACTACACGGTTTAAGACGGAAACCAGGGTGTTGCTGGCTAGCTCAGTTTTAAGTGACCCAAGGGCATTCTCCATCTCCCATTTACCCTCTGCATTTTCATTGCTCCCATGGCCCCCGAGGGGGCACGGCTCCTTGTACCTGTGTCCTAACTGGGAGCTACTCCTGCGATGGTCAGTGCTGTCACCTGAACACAGTCTAGAATCACCCAAGAGGCAGCCTGTGCTGGTAAGCTTGATTACCTTCACTGAAGACCCCTTTTGACTGAGGGCAGGACCCCTCCTGGGCTGCACACAATGGAACAAGGAGGTGACTGCTGGTGGGCACACTCCTGGTTGTGGATGTGACCAACTACTCCAAGCTCCTGCAGCCCTGACTTCTCTATGAACTTGACCTGAGAGCCGGAAGAAACCTTTGTCTCTCAAAGTGCATTTTTTAAGGTATCATATCATATCATATCATATCATATCATATCATATCATATCACAGAGTAACTGAGATGGCAGCTTCAGAATCTGCACGTCATAGGGACCAAACGACTTGTAGGTAAAGTCCTTTGGCTTGCTTGTTTTGATCGTGTAAGTCAGAAGACGATCTCTGAGCTAGCGAGGGCTCCCTAACTGCTTTTCCTGGCTACAGATTACAGCTACCCGCAGTTGTTGTTTAAGGTTCGTGCTATGCCAGGTTCCCAAGAACCTAGCAGGTCCAAGCTGACCTCTCCTCCCTGAAGTCAAAGACTTATTAATTCCTCTATCCTGTCACCTTCTGCTTTTGGCATTGGGTGATTTTGTAGATTGAACTACGTCCTCCCAAAAGAGGTTCTTCAGACCTCCACATTTGAACTTTAGGTGACAATAAGTTCATTATAAGTGTAATCAAGACACTCTCGATAAGCTGAAGCACACCAGGATAGGGGGATGGCTCAACAGATGAAGTGCTTTCTAGACAAGCATAGGGACCCACGTTCAGACCCAGGCACCTATGTAGAAAAGCTGGTTATGGCAACCCTGGTTGGTAGTCAGAGGTTTTCTAAGTTAGATTGCAAAAGAATCATTTCTTTGGTTTGTCAGTGACTTATCTGGGGTGAGTGCATGTCTGTTCTTTTATCCCTGGAAAAATCTCACAACACTCACATGAAAACACCTAGGAGTGGTGACAGGTGCTTACAGTCCTGGTCCTGAGGATGCAGAGACAGATGGATAAGGTACAAGTCCTACACAAGATCGAGCCAGTGAGAATTCCAGCCGGGATGCCCTGCCCTGAGTGAGGAGTTGATAACCGCTGGGGAGGGAGATTCGTTCTGCCTGCAAGTGTGGTCACCAGGAGGTCACCCATGCTCCAGAGATGATCCCAGGAGGTCACCCATGCTCCAGAGATGACCCCAGGAGGTCCCCCATGCTCCAGAGATGACCCCAGGAGGTCACCCATGCTCCAGAGATGACCCCAGGAGGTCACCCATGCTCCAGAGATGACCCTAGGAGGTCACCTATGCTCCAGAGACGACCCCAGGAGGTCACCCATGCTCCAGAGATGACCCTAGGAGGTCACCCATGCTCTAGAGATGACCCCAAGAGGTCACCCATGCTCCAGAGATGATCCCAGTAGGTCACCCATGCTCCAGACATGACCCCAGGAGGTCACCCATGCTCCAGACATGACCTCACTGAGGCACATACAGACAGCAGTAACTGAAATAATGGGATATTTAAAAGACAAAAAAAGACATAAAGTTGGGAAAGGAGTGTGTTAGGGAGACCAGGGGGGCTTGGGAGAGGAAATACATGGACAGATATGATCATAATAAATTGTATGTATGTATTAAATTCTCAAAGGATAAATTAAAAAATGAAAATAAAATTTAGAACAATCAAAAGGATAGTACCCCCAAAAAAGACAATGGTGGTGACCCCTTAGCTTCTACATCCATGTGCACATGTGTCTGTGCACCTGCACACACATATACATATATACACGGACATTTACACATTCAAGCACACATGCATGGACACACAGACAAAGGATAGATCACTCGAGAGTAGGAGAGGGCTGCAGTGATACACAACTGATGCCACTGGAGGACAGGAGGACACAAAGAACCAGGACGTATGTGGAAAATGCTACAGTGAAACTCACACGCACGGTGACTGACATGCCATGACAGTGAGATTCAGAGATGGTGGTCTGCAGTCATGTAGAGGAGGACCACGCACTACCAGCCACCAGCAGAAGCCAGGAGAGACACCTGAACCACTGATGCTCTGCCTTCAGATCCTCACCTCCAGAAATGGGAAGAAACTCCTTTATTTCATAATTCCCAATATCTGGCAGTTCATTACAATCTCCCCTAAGAAAGACCACAGGTTACCTATGAAATATGTATTGTCCCTAGCAGTGGTGACCTTGAAACACTAAAATACCATGGTTACATACTCATGAGGAATTTAATTTTGGTAAGTTATGGGAAGAAGAGAGAACAAATTTCAGTTTTTTTTTTCTTTCTGAGCTTTTTTGTTTAGTGAACTTAAAAATAAGATTCCTGAAGATGAAAAAAGAACTTTGGTTTAACTCTGTCATTTGAAATTATGATTTCATTAATTCTGTAAAATAAAAAAAGGACTTCATTTGAAAAGGAAAAGTAATCAGAAAGAAAGGAAGTTATATTTAGTTGATCAGAAAACAGCTGGGAGCAATGTCACATGGGAAGTTTTTTTCAGTGTTGGCCCACTGGCTTGTTTAGGTCAACTCCAAAGAGTGATGGAGAAGCTGTAAAAGCAGTATTTTCTTGCAAATGTGCACTTCTTCCATGACTCATTTTAAAATGTTAATCTCCAAGTTTTCTTTTCTTTAAAATATGCAGATTCAAGAACCTAGTAAGAACTTGAAAATGCTGGATTTGAGCCCAGGATCCTAATCCACCTAGAATTTCTCCCCACAAGATGCCAGTGAATACATCTGGTAGGCTGGAGATGTAAATGGTTTAAAGTACCACTCTTTTACAGAAGGTGACGGCTTTGGAACAGTGAGGTCCTCACCAGGTCTCCTGGTAGCTTGATCTTGTACATCCTAGCTGCTGCAGCTCAAAAATAATTTAAAACATTTTATTGTGAATTTTAGTTTTTCTTTTAAAATTAGTGTGGTGGTTTGAATGAAAATGGCCCCCAAAGAGAGTGGCACTATTAGGAGGTGTAGTCATGTTGGAGGAAGTGTGGGTGGGCTTTGAGGTCACTTTCTAGCTTTCGGTGTGTTTGTGTGTGCGTGTGTGTGCGCAGGTGTGCACATGCACTCTATGGAACTATAGAGGAGACGAGAGGGAGAAGCTTCCCATAATGTGACTGTCAGTTGATTTCCTGTTGTCTGCAAGATGTAGGACTCTCAGCCCCACCACCACGTCTGCCTTCACACTGCCATGCTCCCATCCTGATGATAATGGACTGAATCTCTGAAACTGTAAGTCAGCCCAAATTAAATGTTTTACGTTTTAAGAGTTGCTGTGGTCATTGTGTCTCTTCACAGTATTTAAAAAACCTAACTAAGGTTTCATTATGGCATTTTCATACAAAATTTGGTTTGATTTTTTTTCTCCTCTTTTATTCTTCTCCATCTCTGTCCCCTCTTCCAGCTGTGCCTTCCCGTACCCAGTATACTTCTTTTGGGTGTGAATCCTCATGTGTCCTGTTTTCCTCTGTTCCCTCTTTCCTCTTGTCTTCTCTCTAGTTCCATAGAGTAAACACACAGACACACACACACACCACACACTGAAAGCTAGACTATTGAAAAAAGCACACAGTATTTGTCACTCTGAGTCTAATATTCAGATTCATCCATTTTCCCACAAATTTCATACTTTCATTTTCCTTTCAGCTAAATAAAATCCCATTGAATATATGACTACATTTTCACTCTCCAGTCACTAGTGGATGGAGAGTGAGGCTGGTTCTGTTTCCTTGCATTATGGTAATTCAGCAGTGAACATGGTATACAGGTATCTTTGTGGTAGGATGTGGGTATCTGCCCAGGAGTGGTATAGCTGGGTCGTAGGATAGTCATATTTAAAAAACTTTGAGACCCCTCTATGCTGATTTCTACAATGGCTATATTACTTTTCTGAAGTCTTTTTTAGTTTATTGCTAAATTTTTAAGTTAAAAAATAATTGTGTAACTTTCCTCATTCCTTTTCTTCTGCCCAACCCCTTTCTTGTACTGCCTTTTCTCAAATTCATTGCCACTTTTTAAGATTGTTCTGAGATATATACATATATATCTAAATATGCAATATATAATATATTCCTAAATATATAAATATAACCTGCCCAGTCTGTATAATATTACTTGTATGTGTATGATTTCAGAGCCGGCCAATTGGCACAGGATCACCAACTGGGGGCTCCTCTCTGGGGAAGACAATTTCTTCCACTCATAGCATTCGTTCTTGGAAATGATCTGTTGTCCAGACTGCAGAAAACTGAGAAATGACTTCTTGTTTACATAAGAGATGAAGTCCTCTAGGGAGTGAAATAACTTAAAATCCAAGTTATATAGCTGTCTCCAAGTCAGTGGGACAAAGGGAGTGTCTTTCAAGTTTTCAAATTAGCTGCTCCAGAAAGAGCTGCTATTCCCATCCGGCTTTCACTTTCTCTTCATTTCAAGTGATTAATCATAGCTGTGTGGGTTTGGTTTCCTGCTTGCTTGTGAAAATGTGGAAAACAGGAGCCGTGGTGCTGAAGTTTCAGGAGTAAACTGTCATCCTGTGCCTTTTATTGGTCCATATTTTAAGCCGTGTGCTGGGAGAGCTCACGGGCTCCTGACCTGGAAGTCAAGAGCACAAGCTAATAATGTGTTCTGCAGATCAGGTCTTCATGAATCCACAAAACAACTGTGGGCCTTCATCGCTGCCTAAGGAACTGCTTTGTCAAGCTCAGCCTGCTAGAGCCCCCCAGAAGCCCCTAGGTTACATGCAGGCACACCTCTGTCTCCCTGGAAACAGCAGAGCAGCTGGGGAAGGGAGCTGGGAGGCAAATGAGAATAATAATGAAAAAGAATCAAAGTTGCTCTTTTAGTTTATTTTTAACTTTTTAATCTTTTTGTTTGTCTTAAATACTGTGTCTCTCTCCCTTGCTGTGGATGCCCTGGAAGACATCTGAAGCCCATGCTGATGTAGAACTAGGGTCAACCCTCCTGCAGATGTGTGACCTAATACAGAAAGCTGTTCTTAAAATTTATTAGGTAAATTAATTTTATCTGGTGTGGGAGAGGGGACCTGGCACAGGGATATTGTGGAGGTCAGAGGGCAGCCTGCAGGGATCAGTTTTCTCCTTCCACCATGTGGGTTTTGGGGATCACACAAAGGTCACCATGTTTAACTGTCTTCAGTGCTGAGGTATCTCCCTGCTCCCTTTCTCTTATTATTAAAAAGAAAAGTAGAGGGCCTGGGAACGTAGATCTAAAGGCAGAATGCTTGCCCAGCATGCATGAAGCCCTTAGCTCCATTCCTAGTATG
The DNA here is from genome assembly GCA_001685075.1 of Bramus lutescens. Taxonomy (NCBI): domain Eukaryota; kingdom Metazoa; phylum Chordata; class Mammalia; order Rodentia; family Cricetidae; genus Bramus; species Bramus lutescens. Next base: position 132,921 of record LOEQ01003457.1, read on the forward strand.
GAATAAAACTCAGTATATTAGTGAAAGCCTACAATCCCAGAACTCAGGAGGTGGATACAAGAGAATCAAAAGTCAAGGTAACTGTCAACTACCTAGTGAGTGTGAGGCTAGCCTCAGTTCTGTGAGATCCTGTTGCAATATTAATATTACATACACAATATGCTTATTCTAAATACAATGCAGAATAAAGAAATACATAATATATCATATAAAAATAATCAGAGTAATCATACTAGAAATTATGCCTTAAGTAAAAATATACTTTAAGTGGGTGTATTAGCTTGCTTTCTGTGGCTGTGGTAAAACATTGACCAGCCATCAAAATGATGTGCTTTTTTTTAGCATTTAAAATTTTATTGCTCACCCCCCGCACCCTCCCATCCCGTGTAAGTGTGTGTGTGCTCATGCACACACAGGTATGGAGATCAGAGGACAGCCTGAGGGAGTCAGTTCTCTTTCTGTGGGTCTGGGGATCAAATTCAAGTTATCAAACTTTGTAGCAAACACATTTCTTCACTTGAACCATCTCACCAGCCCCTCCTCTCCCCAGAATAAGTTTTTTTATTGCTTATAAAAGGCTTGCAGGTCTAAATCTAATTGCCTTTTTTGGATGAGAACCCTGAAGACCCAGAGAAGATCTCTCAGCAAGTTCTCAAGGCCGATTGGCTAAGGCAGCAACTCCTGCACTTACCCTTCCCTATCTGTTGTTGCTAGGGAGCCTGACTTTCTCCTGGTGGTTCTGACGGTAGCTTAGGAATTAGAGGCTACACTAGATATAAAAACGCTGGCCAAATACTTAGCAAGTCCCCAAAGGTATGTCAGATGCGTGCACACAGACCATTGGAGGCATCTGATGCGGGGAATAAGATGCAGTTGGGTTTTCAAGGAGCTGAGACAAAACAGGGAGAGAATCACAAATATATTGTGGTGCCTGGGGGGACAAGCCACTTCCTTCTGCCTAGCATTTGTTTCTTGAAAAATGTGACTCTTCAGAGCACTCTTCTTTAATCTCAAAGGATCAAATGATGAGAGGGTGGTTCAAGAATCTCAGAAACCAGTGACAAAAATCAGAATCTAACCTAAATTTTCCCTTGAAAGTTAAAAGAATCAGGGATCCGTGATGACAAATGACACAGGGATGAGTGTTCTCTGTGTGGTAGGGTGATTCACCATGGGGACATCTATCAGACTCTTTGACAAATGGCCTCAAATGTTCTTCAATGAAGCCAATCACAGACTTAGAATGAAGCGTGTTTCTTTCTATTCTGGGGATAAAGTCGTTTCCACACAACAGAGGATGGGTAGTCACAGATGGACCAACTCTCGCTAACAAAGGTAGCACACTCTGCAGTGACCCCTGACCTTTGCTGTGGCAGGGTTTGTGAGGATGGTGTGCGAGGAAGGTTGATATTACTGCTTCCTATAACCTAGATACAGAAAATGATTGGCTGCTTCTCCCTCCTCCCAGGTAATAAAGCATTTTTGGCTATCAGTTGGCCTTTGGAAAGGGCGTGGAGGAAACATGATTCAGAAGCCAAAAACTGGCCTGGGGACATGGCTCGTCCAATAAAGTAGTGTTATACAAGCAAGAGGATTCCCAGAAGCCATGAAAAATAGCCACATGCAATGGCATACTCTCCAAAAAGTGGGGGGCAGAGACAGGAGGATCCTTGGGAGTTTGTTGGTCAGCTAACATAGTCAAACTGGTAAGTCCCAGGCCAGTGAGAGGCCTGTCCTCAGGATAAGCAAGGTGTACAGTACCCGAGGAATAATAATCTGAAACTGTCCTCTGGGTGCATGCACATATATAGTACCCCTCCCAACATATACATATAAAACCAACAAATTAACAAACAAACAGCAAAGAACCCATAAACCAATCACTTTAGAAGGGTGGAGGAGCTCAAGATATTCAACACTCCCTGACTTGAGTCTAGATCCTGAATCCACAGTCTTGAGACTCATGCAGTATGGGGTGAGCTTCAGTCTGCTCACACCACTTGAAAGCACACACACATCTCTAGGCCATTGGTTCTGACTCTCACATCTCCCTTCTCTGCTTTCCATGGGGCAGGAACCTAGTCCCAGAATAAATTTGAGTTTTTATCATCTCGAATGTGTTAACAGTTGAGGGCAAAGTTATTTGCTGTACTAGGTTATCTATAACATGATAAATATAAATAATTAAAAAATGTAAATAATGTATTCCTGTAGTCAAGTACACAAACACATACATATATATAGTCAAATACACACACATACATACATATACACATACATATATATGCACATTTATATGCACACACACATATATATATAATTTATTATTATTCAACCTACTGAGTTAAATTAGTATTGCCTACATTCATGTGAGTATGAGGTCAGCCACTGTGGCACAGACAACCTCTCAGTGACCACAGTGCCAAAGAAAATGAACTCTCTGCCCCAGAAACTGTCAACTGCCAATAGCTCCTCAGCTGGAGATGGGACTTGGGAGCCTGTAGAGTTATTAACTGGCTTGATCCTGTGCTGGTAACCATGGCTACTATGAATTCATGACTGCTGTAGTCATGTTGTGTTCTGAAGACAGCTTGTCACAGTACTCTGCCCCTTGCTCTGGCTCTTAATGATTTTTGTCCTCTTCCAAGATGCTTCCTGATCCTGGAGTAGGGGGCAGGTTGGTAGATGTCCCATTTATGGCTGAGCACTTTGCACATGGACACACACACACACACACACACACACACACACGAGTTCTTTTCATTATAGTAACTTTGGAATACATGTAAAGTTACTCTCATAATTCACTTTGGGAATTGCTCTTTTTTTAAACTTATTTTCAGATCCAGTCTCATGATTTTACTCATAACTTTAAAGTCACAGTTTGTTTTTGACCCCAAAATACTACGACTGCTTAGCTATACCAGATTTGCTCCTGAATGACATTGGTTAGACCAAACCACATTCAACGCCAGTTAGTGAAGATTGATGATTTTAAGGAAATACAGACATTAAACTGAACAAGTTGGACTTTCTGTCCTCATCATTTGAAGTAGTCATATACTGAACTCTCAAGCAGCATACTATTTGTTCGTTCGTTCATTCATTCATTCATTCATTCATTCATTCATTCATTCATNATTTRTTYGTTCGTTCRTTCATTCATTCATTCATTCATTCATTCATTCATTCATTCATCCCCTCATTCATTCTTTCAATCAGCAAACACTGAGCTTTCATTCTGTGTAAATATTGTGACAGGTTTTAGAGACAGCAAGATAAATAAAACAAGGGAGACCATGCTGTGTGATTAAGATCCTAGATTTATATTTATATATTTTTAAAAATTCATTATGTTTGAGTCCCCTAATAGTATTTTAGCTCAAGATCTTGTCGTCAACACACTAGCACAAAGAACACAGTCTCCACAGTCTCAATTTAAAACAGCTGTTCTCCACTGAGCATGCACTTGCTTCCTTGCTCAGGCTCCCTGGTTCTTCTGTCCCACAATCCTTAGATGAGAAAATAATTCTACTGATTCTACCAGTGTCCCATGGTTCCTTGGACATTTCTTGTTATGATACCAACCTCCATTCTTATTTATACCATTCTCCTGGGTTCATGACTCCTCTCTCTCTCTCTCTCTCTCTCTCTCTCTCTCTCTCTGTCAAAACAGGATCTCATGTATTCCAGGCTAGCTGCAAACTTGCTACGTAGCCAAGAATGACCTTGAACTTCTGATCACCCTTCCCCACTGAGGGCTGGGTTACAGGCATGTACTGCCATGCCCAGTTTATGTGATGGTGGGTGTAGAACCCAGGACTTTGTGAGTGCTAGGCAAGCATTCTACCAACTGAGCCACACCCCAGGCCATCATTTCGTTTTCTTTAGGTTCTGCACAGTGGAGGGTAGACACACAGCTATGCTCATGACCTCTTCTCATTCACAAGACCTTGGGTGAACCCTCTAGCCCATTCCACCTGCCCCCTCTTCAAAACTGCAGCACCTCCTTACCCATGGTTACTCCTGAGGACAAGTCTTTGTATTTCCCCCAGAAAACAAGTCATGAGAGAATTGAACAAAGTCCCATCTATACATAAAAGAACTTCCCCATAAGCCTTCAAATTCCCTAGTCACTGTAGATGAATGTCATATTGCTAAGGACAGCCTTTCCATATATACAAGTCCCTTACAGCTTCGCTTCACTTTTCCCTTCCTCTCTTGGGTTTTTGCCATCAGAATTTAATATGTGGTGATTCGCTCCATCCTTAACGAAGCTCTCAAGTGACCCCATTTATCTACACCATTTTAGAGTAAAAAGAAGGCCCTTGAAGGATTTATACATTTACTTCCTCCAATCCTTCTCCTTCTGCTCTCTTGAGACTTCTCCCATCTGATGTCAATCTGCACGAGTTGAAGGACATGCCCATCTTTCTACCTGTCTCTGATGACCTCTATATTATTCCAAAGGTTAAGACTCAGTTCCTATGCTACATATCATGTGATACATTTCATCTTCTTCTCCAATTTAAGAATTATTTAATAATCATAATCCACACTTAAAAGTTGAGTCGAGTTTGAAATATAACTTGTTATGGAAATTCCCAGTGGTATGGAATTCTGAACTGAAAAATGTTCACATCTACATGGGAAATGTAAGCAGGAAGCAAAATCAATCATGAAGTAAAGGAGTTTGGGTTAAACATACACAGTTCTGGGATTGGAGAGACTGCTCTAAGGGTAAGGGTACTTATTCTTCCGTAGAGGATACAGGTTTGGTACCCTCATTATCCTCAGTACCCACATTAGGTGGTTCATAGCCACCTGTAATCCCAGTTTCGGGGGATCCAAGCCTCCTGTACCATTTCCTAGCTTGGATCTTAGACCGTCTAAATGGAGAACATGGGCTGAGCACCAGCATTTAATACTTTCTGTTTCCCAAGAGTGGATGCAATGCAACCAGCTGCCTCAAGCTCCTGCTGCCATGCTTTCCCCAACATGACGGACTGAGCCTCTAACTGTGAGCCAGCATTAGGCCCTCTCTCCTAAAATTGCTTTTGGTATTTTATTGCAGCAACAGAAAAAGTACTAAGACAATGTCCTATGGCCCTCACCATCTGGGCTTCTGTGTTATCTCCTTGTTCATCTTGTCTACACTGGCTGACTCCCTAGGGGCATGTACGATCTGCTCTGTGTTTTGGTCAGGCCTGTTTCCATCCGATTTGACTCTTTGTTCTGGCTACTTTAATCCAACTGTTACCAGGGCACTGAGTGGACATAAAAACTAAATTAGCAAAGGGAAGACAGTACATGTCTTTTTGAGTAAGAAGAGTGAAGTAACATAAAACCGAAGCCACATGGGAAGAAGTTGAGAAAGGAAACATTAAGTGAAAGGGACTACATTGCTTTAGAATGGTGTCCTAATAGTGACTCTGGTCTCAGAGGCATATAAAGCCTACATAGCACACATGACTCTTGAACTCTAGGTCCTCTAGGTTTTGGACACAGACTTACACTAATGAGCCCCAAGTTCTGAGGTCTTTGTCCTCAGTCTCATAATCATACTACAGACTTCCCTGCTTCTGCAACCTTTATATTTGAGATGAGTGATGAGAATGGCTTCCCTGGTCCTAGCCTATATGTGGCTAATCATTGGACTTCTCAACTTCAATAACCATGTGAACCAACTTCTCCAATAACCACATTTCTACCACCTATTCCTTCATGCATGTATCTTTTCATCTACCCTGTACATCCATCTACTTCTTTCTTCCACCAATCCAATTCCTCCATTAATGTCATCCATCCCATTCTCCCATTCACTGATCCATTCATATGTGTATTCCTGTGCCCACCCATCCCATCCTATCTCACTCCTTCTCCCATCTGACCTTAAACAGTTCTGTCTTTCTGGATTATCTCAATTACAGAAGATTGTAACTAGTAGGAATGTGGTACTTAACATAGCTGGAGTACATTCTTGACTCTAAGAAGGTAGCACAAGACCAGAAATCAGAAGCAGTGTAAACTTTTATAATTAACGCATAAGAACTGTGACATTTAGACACTTTTGGAGTCTTAGAAATCTCAACAAGCTACTTTAGCCCCCACTTCAGAGTTGAGGGTTGAGAAGCCAATGCCTTGAACATGCCAAGCATGAGAAACATACCACACTCCATGCTACTCTTTAGTGGTCAGATTTTTTTGGCATTAATATAATATAATACAGGAATTTTGCAAACTTAGTGATGTGAAATGTCCTTCTGTATATGTGTTGCTTTTATTGGTTGATGAATAAAGTTGTTTCAGCCAATGGCTTAGCAGAGTACAGACAAGCAGGAAATCTGAACAGAGATATATAGAGAGAGTAGGCAGAGTCAGGGAGATACCACAGAGCTGCCAAAGGAGAGAGATGCCAGAACCTTACCAGTAGGCCACAGCCTCATGGTGATACATAGATAAATATAAATGGGTTAATTTAAGATATAAGAGCTAGCTAGGAATATGCCTAAGCTATTGGCCAAATGGTGTTGTAATTATTAAAGGTTTTGTGTGATTATTTGGATCTTGGTGGCCAGGAAATGAATGAGCAGTCTCTGTTTACATGTTGGCTTTCTGATTCTCACACATGGAGTGATCATGGACTGCTCATGCCACATTATCATCATTGAACTAAGTGTGACACTTTCCTATTGTACTGTTATTTACTTACGATAATGGATAACTGCGGAAGCACTACTGAGTCCAAGGGCTAAAGTGTTTTCATTGCTTATGTCTAGCTCATCTCTCACCCTGCATCATTACAAAAGTTTCCAGTGGACAAACTCTGATGCTCTCCTTTCTTACTTTCTTTTTCACTCCTTCCTTCTTATTGTTGAACAATATTTCACCATGTGAACGCATCACAGTTTGTTTCTTCGCTCCCCTAGCAGTGATCATTCTAGAGGTTTCTGGATGTTTTTATTTACAAAATGATATAGTTCAACTTTGCTGGTATCTACAGGTTAATTCATCCCTAGGGCATATTTCTAAGAGTAGAGTTAATGCATAAAGAAATACAGACGATCATCCTTACAAGACAAGATCAAAGTCTTTCCCAAGGTAATCTTACAATTTATACTCATGAAAGAAACACAAAAGATACTCTCTGATTTATGTTCTCACCAACACAAGATAATTAGAAGACTTTTAATTTTTTGTCAAATGGTTATAAACAGTATATCAATGCTGTCCTTATCATTCTTTACTGATTACTAATGCATCTGAGCATCTCTTCAACTACCTATATTCATTTTCCAGTCTTTCACATGCTTTCTTATGTCTTTTGTTTTTCTTCAAAAACAATAATAGTCAAATGGTTCAATAGGTAAGGGGTTTTATGCCAAACTTTGTGATAAGCTGAATTAGACCCTGAAACCCATATGGTGGGAGGAGAGAATTGACTTCTCTGACCCCTGACCTTCACATGTGTTCTGTGCATTGGGTACATAACACTCCCCCCCACAGAGAGAGAGAGAGAGAGAGAGAGA